>SNQJ01S0048584.1:4747-39696 GCA_010110895.2 Picea sitchensis
AGCTCGGGGGTGACCCACTGTTGAGTTGAGGAGCAGTGCGGTCTACGGTTGGGAGGTTCGTGGAAGGCCTGCATTTGGTTGGTGGATTTCTCCACTGTCACAAGATAAGTGTTTAATTATATTTTTACCACATTTTATCATGACTATACTGGATCTATTATCATGTTTTCCACTGTGTAAATGAATTACTGTTGAAAGCTATGGATTATCTAATTATAACAGTAACTATATGTTTATTCTGAGAATTAAAATGTATCTCTTTGCTGTTACGCATGTTATTATACAATTCTGTATGTTTTATGTAAAAGTCCATGTACAGATTGGTTAGCGAGAGGTTTGAAAGCCTCGGTAGTGAAAAGTGACACTACACCCAGCCTAGGGAGAATGACCCCTTTTCAGTGGAACATTGGCCTTGGAAGGCTCAGGACGTCCGCATCCTCACCATGACTTCATCCAGCTTCCTGGACATTTTTGGAGGCAAACTGGGCAGCAGTGGCATGTGTGGCATGTTGGAGAGGCCCCTAGGTGGCTAATGTTTTTCTCTTGGATGTCTCATTTTCCCTAAAAGGGGCTAGTGCCTCCTTTGAAGGGGATTTTACCTTTTTACATCTTAGTTACGGTTTTAATTTTACAATTTAATGTAAAAAAACAGTATTATGGCCTTGTTGGCCTTTTTATGACCTAAAAGTTAATTAAGGTCATTGATACAGTATATATTGAGGAGTTTTAGCCTCATTTTATCATAACACATCACTCACTCATTAGTGAGGTCTGATTTTAATGCCCTACTTGGGTATTTTTGTTGGTTTAGTGAGGTGCACAATTGAAGGAAGGCATTTCTTGGGATTTTATGGTTTTTCTCTTGAAGGAAGGTGTTACAACTAGGGTTTGCATGGTTATTTCTTAAAGAATTGTAAGTATTTTTTCTGCAAAACTTCTTGATTGAATGGTTGTAGTCTTATTTTCTTACATGTATTTATAATTTGTTGAATCAAAACCCTAGGTGACAAGCACACAAGTAGGTCCTTGTCTCATTTCCCCTAAAAGAGAAATTTTCAGCCATTGAAGAAGGAATAAAGAGCCTAGCCATAGCTACACTCTCATTTCTTCTTCTCCCTGAGCTAGCCGTACTTTCCAAAAGTCAAGAAGGAGGAGACATCCCAGGCCTAGGTTATCTACACCTAGGGCCACTTTTCTTCTAGGGTTTAGTGATAGAGCCTTGTTGTAGCAACACTTTCCCTCACTACACTCTCTTGTCTTGATTTATCTTTCATGCTAGCCTTTTTTGCCAAGTTAACCTAAGGAAGGAGGAGAGAGCACGAGGCCTTGCTTTAGCAACATCGGAGTGAGACTCTCTCCCCTAGGGTTTTGATTCTGAAGCCCTGCCATAGCAACACTTCATAACTCTTCCCTCTAGTCCTTTTCCATCCTCCTTCAACCCTTGCGTCCTCTACTAAATTGACTCCATTAGCCCAAAGGCACTGATCTTGGACCTCCAGTGTTGAAGTGAAAGTGATCAAATAAACTCTCAAACTCTTTTCTAAATTGAAACCCTAACTAACTACTAACCCTAAGTTGTTGACGTCACACCTGAATATTTCATCTTTGTACAACAACGTCTTGTTTTAAGAGCAATTGAATGGTGATTTAGGCATTAATTGATGGTGTGTGGATTTGTTACATTGAATGCCATGTCATTTTAGTATCTATTAAGGAAGTGATATTATGTGCATTTCTATATTGATAAACATTGACTTCGTCAATATTTATTTTCATAATTGTTTATTTGAATATAAAATAGTCTTATGAAGTACTAACCCATTGAATTATAGCTTGCATATATTGGTTTTTTGTTGCTTTGTTCTGGGTAGGTGTTCTTCTTTGGGGCTTCACTTCATTATTGGTTGCTTAGCCGGGACTATCTGTTTTGGTGGTGACCTGTGAAGGGGGGAACTTTACCTTTGTCCTTTTAACTTTTGCCTCTTCAAAACTCTAGGTTACCGGGGACATCTCCCCTAGGCCTAACCTCCCTAAAGAGAAAGAACCTCCCCATTGTGATGACATTGGGTGGGATAGGTTCCTGTTACGCCAATTTGACCTCCATCTTATAGCCATTTGACCTAGCTACAAACTGTGCGATAACAATTACCTCTAGCCGAATGGTGGTATAATTCTACATATTACACTTCCACAAAAATGACACCCTTCCAAGCCTTATATGGTTATAAACCACCCAAATGGAAAGAGTTTGCATTGATTGATACTAAGGTCTAAGCAATAAAGAATCAACTAGAGGAAGAGTAGAAAATCATCAAAATATTAAAAGAAAACCTAGAAATATCTTGTAATCAAATGAAACAACTAGCAGACAAACATAGATTAGAAAGAGAATTTGAAGAAGGTGATTGGGTCTTTGTAAGACTCCAACGCTACAAACAATTATCCCTTAAGAAACAAGGGAAGAACAAATTAGCTCTAAAACTTTGTGGACCCTTTCGAATTATCAAAACAATTAGCAAATTAGCTTATGAATTGGAATTGCCAGACAATTGTCTCATCCACAACGTCTTCCATGTCTCATTGCCCAATAAGGTTCTTGGGAAAGATCAACCAATTCAAAAAGGGAAAGATCAACCAATTCAAAAAGAGATCCATGAATTTGATGATAAAGAGAGAATTATTTTAGAACTAGAAGGTATCCTTGCCACAAAGGAAAAGGTGTTACGTTCCAGAACCATTAAGGAATATCTCATCAAATAGAAAAACCTTCCAGAAGAAGATTCATCATGGGAGTCAGAACAAAATACGTAATATTAATAACTTAATTTAAAAAATGAAATATCAAGAGGCACGTACCTCTTCACCTCATGAACAGTCAATGCTACAAGTAAATCATCACGAGGGTGTTTTTATAATCATCTATTATTCATTTATTAATCAATTATACAATTCATAAACATTTTGTCTACAAATTAAATAACAAGATTGCTTGTTACATTGGTGCAAAAAGTTGACACGAACATGTTGAATGGTGTTCTCAAATTCATCAGGACCAACTCGATGAGTTTTCCATCCTTCTTCTGATAGTTCTTTCCACATTCACCCAATTTCAACTAGAGTTCTTTTACACATGCCAAATAGCCCTCTATTCTGTCAAAAGAATGAGGATTGAGAGAGATCAACTCTTTCTCTAATTGCATGATGTGTCCCTTGTCGACTCGGTCGAACAATGACTTCTACTTCTTCAAGAATTGATGAGGGCAGTCAATTCCACTGAGGTGAAATCAAATCTCCCTTGATATATAGGTCATGATGACCCCCACATCCTCTGGAATTGAAACCTTCATATACTACCACAGTCCTTTACTCTTCAACAGGGCTTCCATGTTTGGTTCCCATACTGCATAATTGGATCCATTCAAAAAAACAGGATCAATCTTCGAATCCATATTCGATATCTAAATAGAAGGTATTTTTCAAAGTTCCAAATAGCAAACCACCAGCCCAAAGTTAATCACACAATAAATCTAACTCAGCAAGGTTTGCAGATAACAAGTTGAGGTTTTAAATCATCATCTCTGATAGCATGTTTGGGAACATTGTGTAACCTGTAACAAAATAGATAGATAATTTTTCAAATGATTGAAGAGGGGGGGGAATTTTTCAAAGATACAGGTGGTATCTAAAGACACCGTTACAACACTTAAGAAAGGTGCACTATGATCAGAAAATCACAGTTCATATTGGACTTTGATATCTCCATATGATATCACTATGATCATAACATCACAGTTCATATTGGACTTTGATATCTCCATATGATATCACTATGATCACTTGTTGATAATGACCCAAGGGGTATGCTATTTATAGCCTCAAGATCTAACCAACTTCCATATAATTGGGAAGATCTTTTTCACATATTATCATTTTTTGTTATATTTGACTCAACAAAATCTACATTGGTTATTTGACTCAACAAGGATGCTCGACCCAACCATCCATTTATCCAACTCATAGTCGATTTTTTGGCTAGTCGATCCACCACCTGACTATCTTTTACTGTTGGTCAACTATCCAAGTGATAGGCATGTTGACTACTCGACCAAATGATGTAGAGGTATGGTCTATCACCTGACCGACTGTATCTATATGTAGGTCAACCACCCAACCAAATGATTCTAGGAGAAGTGTGATGAACCATCATTTCTTTAAGTTCCAAGAAATAATCATAAAAAGTGATGTCCATAGCACACTAGAAAGTTGCTCCAACATTCATTAAACCAAAAGGAATTCTAACATATGCATATCTCCCAAGAGGTACTAAAGGCAGTCTTATACTTGTCATCTTCAAATATGAATACATGGTTATACCCCAAGAATTCGTCTAACATAGACATCATTCCCAACCCAGTTACTTATTGTAGGACATGTTCCATATTAGGAAGAGGATAATTATCTTTAAGTGAGGCAAGATGAAGTTTTCTAAAATCAATACAAATATAAAACTCACCATTATTTTTCCTAACTAGAACCACATTGGCCACCCATTTCAAGTACATGATTAGTGTAATGATGTTGGACTCAAGTAACTTATGCACCTCTTTCTATATAGCCATACCTATATTAGGGTTCATATGGAATTTTCATTGTTTGAAAGGCTCGGCCTCTTTATTCATTGAGATTGCATGTTCTATTACCTTTGGAGCGTATGCTTTCAAATCATCATAAGACCATGCAAACATATATTTGTAATCACACACCAAAGCTTCCAATCTCCTATTCATTTGAGTGCAACCCTAGCCAAACTTTATTATCGTGGGGGAGTCCATGGAACCTATATTCATCTTGATTACCTATTCATCCAATTTAGATTTATTAGTTCTTTTAAAATCATTAGGTTTATTAAACAATTTCTCTAATAGAACTAAACCCTTCAGTATCCTGCTAGTCCAAAATTGAACTACTAAGGCTGAAATATCCCCGATCCTTGGAACTACATATTTACTGCTAGTATTGGATGTTCTACTGCCAATTTGATACTCTGGGCTTTCTGGATGTGTTTCTTTGGTTTTTAGATGTGTTTTTTTAGTTTTATGTTCTCATGTGTAGCATGCATGGAATTGTTGGATCCATAAATAAATCATGGCATTTTATTAAATAACAACAAATGCTAATACATGGAAATACTTGAAATAAATATCAGAAAGGCTCAATTAGATTGTAACAGATATAAAACTATCCTACAGTACCAAGGAAGACAAGTAGAATATCGATATATAACATGCATCGACCAATCTGCAACATGTAATTCAAATATATTGCATGCATGGAAGGAATTTTCCCTATAACTGCCAAAACCAACGAAAAATAGAGATCTGATAGTTATGCTCCTCAGAATCTCATGAAATATGTTCCCACTAGGTCGCCCTTTCCCTATACAACACATGTAATTCGGATCTGCTGCATGCAAGAAGGATGTAACTCGGATTTGTTGCATGCAAGAAGGATATAGATCGGATCTGCTGCAATAATTTTGGATCTGCTACATGCAAGAAGAATATCACTTGGATCTCCTGCAATAATCTTGGATTTGTTGCATGAAAGAAAGATACATTACATTCACTCAAGAATACGTTGGCAAGATAAATCCATGTTATATCTCTGATCTGAATATTCCTGAACCTGAACCTATAAATGAATTGAATCCTTAAGGAAGGATCCAATCCTGTACTCTGAATCCTAATGAATAATTTGGGTGATTCTTCCGATGGACTAGGGTGTGTCTCTCAACACTGAAATCTATAAATGGTGGTGGTTTCCTCCATAAATCCACAAAACATGAAGAAAGTCGCTTGACTTCTCCTTTGAGGTCTAATTCTCAACTCAACTCATGCATAATGGTGAATTAGATTGAATTTTCTCCATTATACTCCCCTCCTCATCTAATTTCCCATTTACTTTATTAATTAAGCAAATTTTCCCTAAGTTTTGACTTAATAATCACTTAAGCCACTTAAAACATTTTTTTCTTCTAATTTCACATTCACTTTGAGTAATTAAGTGACTTTTCCTAAGTTTTATCCTAATAATCATTTAAGTCACTCAAAACACCTTTTTCTCCTTTTTTTCATCTAATTCCATGTTCACTTTAATTAATTAAGTGGCTTTTCCTAAGTTTTATCTTTAATTAATCTTTTAAGTCACTTAATCACCTTTTTCCACTTTATTACTTAATGTCATTTTCAACTTAGGATTTTCTGGTAAATGACACTAAATAGTTCTTTCATTCCATTTTTATCCCAACTATAGCCTACGAGAATCAATATAGGCTACTAAGTCACTCCTCTTGGAGTCATCACTGAAAAAGGGACATTACAGTCCTCCCTTCCCGAGATTTCTTGTCCTCAAGCAATGACATCACAACCTGACACTCCATCGACTAAGCCAAGTTGAAACTGAAAATGATACTAGGGTCCCAAACCGATCTCCAGAAAGGACCACCATGTTGTTGCGACACCACTCTGGTAATAACCATTGGACCAATGTGCCTAGTCTGAATCCTCCTCTCCTTGGATCCCACACTGAAATACATGTAGGGACTGAAATTACTGTCATGAATCATGTCCTGCAAATGCATCTCCATGAAACCCAAATATGAAAATCCACTAACGTCCTCGATCTTGGGTATCTGAAAAGAAGGTTTGTCTCAATTTTTGGAATAAATCTCAACCTCTCCTCTATTGGCATCCAAAAAATAAATCAAACCAATCACTGTCGCAACTCTGTCAGTCATCACCAATAGTTGGTCAACCAATGTGCTTTGTTTCCAAGGAAGACTCCCCCCCATGTGTCTTGACGCAACATCCACGAAGTCCCTCCCTATGAGAAACTCTCAAACCTACCCGTAAGTGATGAAGTCACCCGGGTCCCAAAATATCTTGTATGAAGTGAAGCACCCTCTGCTCATCATACTGATTTGTATAGTGCTATCACATGAATATGCTTGACTACCCATGGTAAGACAAGCGATCATAATATGTTGAAATGTGGTTGAATCCTCAGGAGACCGCCCATCTAAGAGACCAATCCTATGCACTCCAGGGGTAAACTTTGGTGAACGAAAACTGGAAATACCACCTGTGTCAGTTGTTGTCCTATCAACAACTGCAATCATTGGGTCCCATTCCAGCCTCAAAGGGGAATCCTCATGTTGATGATGCATCTCTCCAATCAAAATCGTCTGAACACCATGCTCAGATTGTGCTCTCCCCTCCTAGAATCCTCTATCATGGACCATACTCAGCCAAGGAACCTTAGTGAAGTCAATTCCTGTTAAATCATGACTATCCTCAATCCTGGGTATCCTGAGGGAAAATAAACACTCCACAAATCCTCTCACAACATTCCCACCATGAAGCAGACCAATCACTACCTCAACTCAGTCGGTCATCAACCTCATCTGAAACAATCCATCACTCAGATGTATGCCAAGATCCCACCTCAAAATTGGAAGTCCACCACTCCCAATGTCTTCCAACTACTCTTGTGCCCCACCAATAACCATCAGAGTCCAAATGATCCAAATCCTCGATGTGTAATCTCTGTATCAGATAATTCCATCTACTACTCTGATAGCTTCAATATCTATGAACTGATCTGAATAATTTTGGATCTCATCTCGTGCACTCAATGCACTAATCGCAGAGTCCAAATGGATGAAATCTGTCACGACCAAAATGCCCACTGGCTCCAGTAATCCTCTCCTATCCTACTGCATACAATGAGGGAATCAAATAACAGTAACAAGTGCCTCCTCCATTGCATGAAGGACTAGAAGGTGACTAGTGCGTTGGTCAACCCCAAGGGCATGACCATGAAATCATGATGATACCTGGGAACAGACCTATGAGTACTCTACTCTCTAGCCCAAGCCCGATGATATCCCAGATGAAAATCAATCATCGAAGGATACATCGTTCATTGAGGCTCACCCATCAACTCACTGACCTTGGGTAACCTCAAACCAATGGTATACTCAATGAATTTGTCAGGAGGTATCCCTAGAATAAATGCTCCAAAACTTTGTTATGCACCACCATGTGTCAATGTATAATCCCATATATGGTGATATAATCTTGTGTTGTCTTGTACCATCTGGTACCCTATATGTGTCGTTGAACCCAACACTCCACTGAATATGACTAAACTTGTACCCCAGAGTGTGTCCATGTTCATCATGTACTTATCTACCCAATCCATGGATGCATATGCTTCCTCATGAGATGGTCCACAAGGAAGGTGCTCAACCATCTCCTGCATATCTAAACTCTGACCCTCTAATGAGCTCTCCAAAAGAATGGGCTCCTGACCCTTGCAATTCCAAATCAGAGTGCAATCCAAACTCTCCTTGAGTACCTGCAACTCGAAATGCTCCTCATCCAGACTCATCATAAGAGGCTCCTCCCTCAAATCATGAGTTCTACTCCTGCCCTTGGGTGTCACGACTGCCAAATATGATGGAGTATATGTTGTTGTTAATGATGATGAGCATGCCAAACTCAACTGGTAGCAAAGTTCCTCATCAACACCAATTGAATTACTATATGGTACCATGCAATGATGGGACTCATGTGGACTATCATCCTCATACAAAATTTCCAATTTTTTTTCAACCACCAAATCAGCCCCTTCTTTGTCAGCCTCCACGCATGGCTCCTAAGAAGGAAGATCAATATCGCATGACAATTTTTAAATACCTATTCTTTGTCATATTTAGGTACAATCATGATTTCATCTCTAGAAGTATCATAGATAGGATAAGTCATTAAATCCTCATCATAATTAGGTTCTAGCACACCCTCATCATCATGAGCATCACTACTAAGGTATGATGTGGAATCCTCAACATCGGTTGATTGGGATACTTTACCATACGATTCATCAACCTTTTTCCTTGGCACCTTCACCTTCTTGTCTACTGATACTTGGGGTTCATACCACTCAGGATGTTTGATGGAGAAAAAATCATTGAGTGACATGTCTACATGAAATGCCACACCAAGCTCCTGATGCTCCCTCAAACAATTTGCAAACTCCTCATCATGTCCTTTATGTCATGTTTGCTACCTCTTTGAACCACCAGCTCCATTGATCCCTTCATTTTTTTTTAGGATTTCCATAGCCTGCATCAACTGTTGTCTCCCCTGTGTAAGAATATTACAAATATTTCTCACGTTGTCCTCCATATTTGATCTAAACTTTTTCTCTCTACTACTGCAACTGAAGGTATAAGTGCAAGTTATAACTGCTGAAATTTAGTGGAAACAATCTAAAATAAATCCTCACTGATTTTCCCCTTAGGTTGGCAGGAAAACCATCTCTGATACCATTGAAATATCCTAGATCCTTGGATCTGAATATTTATTGCTAGTATTGGATTTTATGTTGCAAATTTGATACTCTGGGGATTTTTGGATGTGTTTCTCTGGTTTTTAGATGTGTTTGTTTAGTTTTATGTTCTCATGCATAAAATGCATGGCATTGTTGAATCCATAAATAACTCATTTCATTTTATTGAATAACAACAAATGCTAATTCATGGAAATACTTGAAATCAATATCAAAAAGACTCAATTAGATTGTAACAGAGATAAAAATATCCTACAGTACCAAGGAAGAGAAGTAGAATAACGATCTATAACATGCATCAGTTGATCTGCAACATGCAAGTCAAATCTACTGCATTCATGGAAGGAATTCTTCCTGCAACTTCCAGAACCAACGGAAAACTGAGATCTAATAGCTATACTCCTCAGACTATGATGAAATATGTTCCCACTAGGTCTCCCTCTCCTTAGAAAACACATACAATTCAGATCTGTTGCATGCAAGAAGGATATAACTCAGATATGATGCAATAAGCTTGGATTTGTTGCATGCAAGAAGGATATATCTCATATATGTTGCAATAAGATCGGATCTGTTGCATGCAATAAGGATATAGATTGGATTTGATGCAATAAGCTCGAACCTGCTGCATGCAAGAAATATACATTGCATGCACTCCAAAATACACTGCCAATATAAATACATGTTATATCTTTGATCTGAATATGCCTGAACTTGAACCTGTAAATGAAGTGAATCTTTAAGGAAGGATCAAATTCTATAATCTGAAGCTTGATGAGGAATCTGGGTGATTCTTCTGATGGACTAGAGTGTGTCTCTCAACACTAAAATCTATCAATGGTAGTGGTTTCCTCCAGAAATCCATAAAACATGAAGAAATTTGCATGAATTATCCTATGAGGTCTAATTCTCAACTCAACTCATGCATAATGGTGAATTAGATCGAATGTTCTCCTTTATACTCCCCTCATCATCTAATTTTCCATTCACTTTATTAATTAAGTGACTTTTCCCTAAGTTTTTACTTAATAATCACTTAAGTCACTTAAAACACCTTTTTTCTTCTAATTTCACATTCACTTTGATTAATTAAGTGAATTTTCCTATGTTTTATCTTAATAATCATTTAAGTCACTTAAAACACTTTTTTCTCCTTTTTTTCATCTAATTCCATGTTTACTTTAATTAATTAAGTGACTTTTCATAAGTTTTATCTTTAATTATTTTTTTAAGTCACTTAATCACCTTTTTTCACTTTATTACTTAATGTCACTTTGAACTTAGGATTTTCTGGTAAATGACACTAAATAATTTTTTTATTCCCTTTTTCTCCCGACTATAGCCTATGAGAATCAGTAGAGGCTACTAAGTCACTCCTCCCGAAGTCATCATTAGAAAAAGGACATTACAAAGGAAGACTCACCTTCATGTACTTCATCTACCACATGAGAGGAAAATTCGTTCACACAATTCAAATAACTAAAAACATATCTCTCATCTTCAAATACCTTCCAACAACCTATGCTATCATGGATAGAAGGTCTAAATATCACCTTGACTCAAATATTGAGTTTGAACAATTTCCCTACATGGTTGAAAACAAGTAATTGATGACTCCATAGAATCTGCAATGTGATTAAGGTCCCTTGGCATAGTAGTGATGGAAAAGGATTGGAAACACTCAATATCGTCCCATACTATATCTTGATATCTCTTGAGTCATGTATTTTTTGCTTCACATAAATCCCTTACCTGATTTACAACCAACTGAGAATCCCCATAGAATTTTAGAAACCTAATACCCATTTTTCATCCCTACTCAAGGCCTAACAACAAAGCCTCATACTCAGCCATATTGTCAGTGAAATCAAATTCTAAATGAAATCAAAACATGAAAATATTACTTGAGGGGTATGTGAAAACAACCCCCACACCAGCCTCAAAATGAGATCATGCAACATCAAAGTGCATAGTCCATATATCATTTGGTATGTATTCAATAACATATTCAAGTGATAACAATGGCTCATCATTCTCGTCCATTACCACATAAGTCCCTAAATCAAGTTTCAAAGTCTTTGGGTACAATGGTTCATTATTAAATTGTTGAGGGTCCTCTACGTCGTGGAGAATATTCTTCTCTTAAAACAATATCACACTATATCCTAAAGAAATAGGGATATCTGCATATGACCATTCCATCTAGATACTACCCCCTACATCTGGTACCCATAAAAGCATGCCCCATTTGGCAGGGAAATTAATAAACGCTACATCCATAGTCAAAGTTCGTCTTGGGTACTCTTGCTATCTAACCTCAATATAATTAATTACTTCACACACATGTACTTCATGTGAACCCATGGATTTTACATTTCTATATGGTCTATAAAATGTTAGTCCCAACTCATTCATCACCTCAAGTGTCATGGCATTGGTTGAGGCTCATGAGTCCAACAAACAATTTTGAAGTTATAATCCATTAACCAACAAAAAATATATAAAAGGGAGAAGGTTAATCAACCTTATCCATACCTAAGTATACCCATGGATGCTCATTTCATAGCTTGACAGAACCACCCAACCCTAGGAACTTACTAACAACCTCCTTTTGTCCATGGAAACAAATTAAATCTCTCAGTGATATTGGAATCTTTATCTTTGACAACTCGGTCACCAAGCATAAATTCAAATTATGCAAAGGTAACATATCATGGTGTTATGGGGTAGCCAATGGTTGAATAATACTATGTGCATTAACCTTCTCTAGTGGTTCACTGGGCCATTTATTTATTCTTTCATAAGTCTTGGTGATCTTTGCCACAATATTTGTCACTCTAGCATGCACATATCTGATCTCAGAAGAAGATACTTTCCCCCTTGGGACAAACACATTAGTGGGAACCATGGTAATTCTACATGCCTCTAATTTTCCTGATCTCAATGGAACATGTAAGCATCTTCTGGATCAGATTTAGAACAAGAATTCAAATCATCAAGGTTAAGTTGCTTACCAAATAGAGCAACTAAGTTGGAAAGACTTGGAAGAGTTTCTTTTCTTTGGACATTTTTTAGCCAAATAACTTTCCTGCTTACAAATAAAACAAAAACTTGACTTCCATGGAATACTTCTTTGTTTGAGGAAATTTTTTCGTTTTATGTTTCTTCAATCCATATTTACTAGAAGATTTTGGAGAGAAACTGAACAAGTACATTGCTTCTTTGAGTGTCTCACGTTTTTCACTTAAAGCACCCAAAATCATAAGTTTATTTAATTTCATTACAAACATATTGATTCAACAACTGATATTGTTTATTTAATAACTTATATGCTTTGAATTTAGTTCAAGCATCCTACAAAGTATTTTCAATCTCTCGATGTGATCCTGCTAGAGAAAAATATTCAATATACAATTTCAAATCCTAAAATATAGGGCTCATTGAATTAGGTGATATACCTATCCATGATGCGACATAATATATTAAGTATAAAGGATCCTTAGGGTGATCTATTTTATATAATAAATCTTGCATGAAACATTGTATTCAAATATCATGGAAATATCACAAACCTTCTGCAACATAAAGAGATATGAATAAATTTATCATCCTATGTAACATTACCATAAAATTCTTTGGTCTTTGGTTGTTTCTTTAGGTTCATTTATGATAGCATCCCTACCATTTGATCTAAGGGATGACCATTAATTTTCTAACTGACTAGTAAATCCCCAATTTAATCTGAAGGCCAAATCTAACAAAGGAATCCTATTATTTGATAGGGCTCTTTGATTTCTAGCTCAACCACCACAAGATTGAATTAATTTTATAGTGTCAGAAGGAATTTTACAGTTGAAATATGATATGGGTTCTATATCTCCATCGATTCTAATATAGAATAAGCGAGAGTATCAAATGGATAAAGTGAAACATTTTTCTTTTTCTTATCTCTCATTTATTTCCATCTATTTGAAAATGTTCCTAAAAATTTGGTAAATTGGTCTACAAGATTATTTTGTGTTTCAAAAGACTCTCATTTTTCTTTTTCTTCCTTAGCCATTTTTATTTCTGGAATTTCAACCTTTACATATTTCCATTTACCAAAAATATGGCAGAGAACATAAGCAACATACTTTAACTTCTTTTATTTTTCAAGTTGTTCAAAATAATCTATTTCTTCTTCTTCATAATCTAAAACATTGGCCTTAAAAATTTCATTTGACAATAATTTTTTATGATTGAAATCCTGATAAATTCCAGATGCATTATTTTTTACTTCTAATACCTCTTTAGACAAGTCATATACATTTTAATGTATACAAATTGTTTGATAATTGAAATAATTCATTTGCCTCAATTATGTAGAGATTGGTTCTTCATTAGGCCATCTATATGACACCAAGTCCATATTAGCCATGACATTATTTTATTGGAAATTCAATTTTGTATTAGCAAGATTTAAATTCCTTTCTTGTAAGGATCTAGTAGGAGTAGTCATTTATTTCTCTTTAGGAAAGGTAGGACAAATCATTTTTATTTCAAAAGGATCTAAGGAAGTTGAACAATATTTACAACTAGAATGTTTCCATTTGTGTACCACTAGACTACCAATAGCTTTATGACAAGCATGTTGATGCCTAAGTGAAGCTGATATTTCAGTTAGCAATGGGAGATTGCTAGAAGTGCTTATTGGCATTCAAAAACTAGGATATGTTTTCATTCAAATTACTTGGCATTCAAAAATTAGGATATGTTTTCATTCAAATTACTTATTGACCTAAGGAAGAAGTACATATTGACAATGTTCTAGGTTTTGTTGTATTGGAAACTTTAGAAAGAGAGACAAATTCTTGGTTCCATTCAGATGTAAATGTACTTTGGGAAAATGAAGGTAATATTGGTGATATATTTCTTGGTCCATCCAAAACACTTTCATTTTTTTCTCGATCAACAATAGGTTTTATTAATGCACGCATAGTGGAAGTTACAAACTATAAACATATATAGGTTCACAATTAAACAATATGAGAGACAAGGCCATATCAAAACCACCAATCTGAATATAGGTCTAAAGACAAGTTAGAATATGTGTATTTGTAAGGCTTATACAAATAGAGGTTCGAAAAACACCATTATGCAGAGGTGTCTCAAAGCCATCAATAAGTGCATCTAAAAATTTGTATGTTTGGAATCTAGGATATAATAAAAGCTTGAAATATTTAATCCATAACTGATTGGAGGATTCAAACAAAATTGTAGAAGACCAATATGAACATATTGATATCCTCTACAAATTCCATAGTCAATATCTTATTGTTTAATAAGGGGGACTTGGTAGGTTTTGGACAAGGAAATTTGAATAACAACAGAAGTATATCTAACATGTTGAGAATCTTTAAATTCAAAGAATTGAGTTTGATGAAATTTTGAAGAGGAAATGTGAGGCATATGCCAATTGACATCTGGAGTAAATTATTCTATATCTAGTGTATTATGATCATCTTGATTTATTACAATATTATCTTGAAGAATATTTTGAGTCATTATATACAAAAATAAGCTACTACAAAGATGAACAATAAGTGCATTTCCAAGAAAGAATATTATCTGAGAAAAGTTAATTGTTACAAAAATTTCTTGTTGAAGCCACACCTCTATTGGGACTTACGAGAATTACTCCCCCAAGCACTACAACAACTGAATTATGTCTCAAATTATAAAATATGCACATCTCGAGTACTATTATTACTATACTTCAGCTTGCATTTATCCAATACACAGAAGAACCAAATCAAAATATTCAAATGGAAGAGATATTAAATTCAAAACTCACCCTCATAATGAAGATGAATTCCTATTTTTATAGATTTTGATTGATATCACTTCATGCTTCTAATATTATACAAGTATGTTAGAAAGAAATCTTTATAGTCCACACCAATAATGATATTGTGTGGTATAAGAGAGTGGTTGATAAAGAATGTATATCCACATAGTTCAAAAATTTTAAGGAAATCACTCATACAAATATATCAAAGATCAATACACTAGTGTATACATGGTTAAAACCCTCAAAAAGGGAAACTGTCCATATCCCCCTCCAACATGGTCACTTAAAAAATATATATTAATTTAAAAATAAAATAGTTCACACAAGAATCTTTCATAATCAATCATAAGAAAATGACCCTCCATTCTCTTTGAATAGAGATAATGGACCAATCAAGGGTTAAGCCACTAGTCAAACATCATTAGTATTGAGGATAGGATGAATCCTTAGATCACTTTATGTCTAGAACATAATTGTGACTGTTGGATTAGTTAGTTACAAAAGCACACAAAAGAAACACACTTTACCTAAATACATGTTAGACCAAGTTGAACTTCACTAACTTTTAAGTGTCTAAATATATTAACTCTCCCCCTTAAGAACAACTTGGGATAGGAAATAAGGATTTACAAAGGTGACAAAATAGGAGAAGGAAGGAGGCAATAGAGCCTATGCCCCCTTATTGACAACCCCATGAAATCCTAACATAGATAGAATCTTGGAAAACTTTACTTTTGTAATGGTTTATGTGAAAATGTCTACAACTTGATCATATGTTTAATAATAGAGCACTTCGAGGAATCAATCCTCAAGAAGTTTCCTGATGAAGTGCATGCATTTCTAATGTTGAACTAGATATTTGCAAGTCAAATCACTAGTATATTGGACCCATATTTTGACAATTTATCGATGAAGGTTCGTCTCAAGTATGGAAAAGCCTACAACCCATTTTTTGTCACATCACAATCATCACAATTACGACAAACTATCGTTCTTTTGTACGTTCGAAAGAATAGTTAGCCACCTCAAGAAAGATGAAAATTGCATTCGTAAAATTGATAGATGTTCATTGCAAATCCATGAATGTTGGTCACAAGTTCATTGTAACAACGACCAAGCTATGACTAAATTTGATCACAATTGACCAATTTCCATAGCCATTATCGTCATAGGATCATCGTACAATCGACCAATGTTCATTGCAAGTTCGTCAAAATAGTGACCAACCTACGACAAACTTGGAGCACAATCCACCACTGTTCAAAGCAATTGTCATTGTAGGTTCGTTGTACGATTGACCATTGTTTATCACTAGTTTATTTGAAGAGAAACTAACCTACAATGAACTTGGAGCACAATTGACCAAAGTCGGAAGAGATTGTCATCATATGTCCATCGAAAGATCTAATATTCTTTGTTGTAGGTTCGTTGTAATCTTAACGAACCATCGATGAACTCTCAAATCTGTTCGTCACAAGAGAGACAAGGTGTTGATGAAATTGTTGTAATTCCAATGGTGGTATAGTTGGACGACCGACGTTACAATAGTCACACTATCGATAAACTCCTAGAAGTTAGTCAAACTTCCAACAAGTTTTTCATTAATTTAAAAAAAAAAAATAGTTCGTATATGGAGCATTACTCATCTTTATCTACCAGAATTACTACGAAATGATTTTGTGTAAATTAGATAAGAGGTTTACAAAGGCTGAGGTAACGGTTTTTCAATTTTTGGCTCTACAATTCATAGGAAGCCACCATGTGTATCCAAGTGGTTTCTAGTTTGCAGAGGTAAGGGGTTATATTAACTTTCTACACCTTCACACTCCACAATCCATAGGAATCGTCGATCTTCATCTTATACTCTTCTAGGATATGGTCTGTAACATGAGGGATTTCCTATATAGTAAAACTTAATCCTATATTTGTTTGTAAGGAGGGTATGGAAAAGGATTAAGGATTTTGGTTAACTTCTTAAAATAATAACTTCAAGATGAGATAAGGAAGATAAGTTTTTGGGATTGTATGCAAGAAAAATTCAATGAACCATTTTACCAATACTATGCAAAGTATGATATTCAAAGTACAAAACAATTTACAATCATATCAAACCTTATTCCTAATGAATGACTATGCAATGTTAAAATAGAAAATGTTAGATGTAAACATGAGTCCCTTTGCAATATCATTTCAATGAGAATTACCATTTAATGGGCCAACAACTTATGTATTCATGAAATGTAGCTTTAACACATGTATATTCCAACAAATTGTGTTTCTGTTGTGACAAATTCCCATTATGTAGCTCAAACTAAGATTCAAATGTAAAACACATATATAAAGAAGATGTAACATTTAAGCATTAGCAATAAATATGTCATTGTTGTAGTAACTTTCTCAACAAGTAACCTATCACAGTTTATACACTTGGATTGCAACACAAGAAAAGTGTGCTATGAATGGAATGAATGATGTAGAAAATACCAACAATTTGACAGACCTGAACACACCTTTATCATGAACCCACATGATGCAGTATAACCCAAATGTATCAGTGCTACAACAAGTTTCCATTATGTAGATCCAAGATGACAATATAGAGAATTTATATCACTTAGAAACAAACGGACCGATGTCATAGTAACTCTATATGACCAGTGTTTAGAAACAATTTCAAGTTCGGATCATAGAAGAAATACCAAGAAATTAAAAAAAATTGAAGATTTATTTCATTTACTTGTATGTTTTCTTTCCACACATATTACAATACCCAAACAAGAATTGCATATGAAACAAAAATATCAATTCAAAATGCTTGGACTTGGGAAAAAAATGAAATATTAGAAATGAAAGTTTGACTGTAATATTGATCTAGAAATCAATCCTTAGATATGGTAAAGATATGAATATTGAGGAGATGATATTTCAAAGGGATGGTCATTTAGCACTAGGGATAATATCGAGCCCTAAATCTGCCACAGAAATAATATAAACCCACAAACCCTAACTATAGATAAAGATTCAGATTTTGGCTCGTTTAATCAATAGATAGACAAACGATACGAGGTGTGGATAGATCATTGGAGGGGGAAATAACTAAGTTATAGAGATAATTAGTCGTGAGAGGAGATTAGAAAACTTTTCCCTAGATGACGATTTAGACCAGCAAAAAGACCTCTTTTTGCCTACATATTTTGATAGAAGAAGGGACAAGGGTATAACCAGAAATGTATAGGAAAGGATGCAAGGAAAAGTGAGGTTGTTGCAAGATTTTAGGGATCAAATCACTTGTTGGAATGGATAGGTGTGAAAACCCCTTGGAACATTGACCTGGAAAGAAGAGGAGCCTCAAAACCTCACACTATTAGGCCTAAAAAATTGCAGACAGTAGAGTTGACAGCTTGAGGAGGGCTGCAAAAAATTGCAGATAGTAGAGTTGACAACTTGAGGAGGGCTGCAAAAAATTGCAGACAGTAGAGTTGAAAACTTGAGGAGGGCTTCAATATAGATGTATCTGACCTATATAATGGAGAGTATCCTTGGGCTTGATGTATAATAGAATATTCAATAGAGAAAGGATCAAACCCTTGTTGTTGGTTGAATATAACAAAGTGAAAAATGGCTAAGGATTTGAGATATTATTTTCAGTCAAGAAATCAAGACACTTCTATCCTCATAATATTGGTTTACAATAGAAATTTATTTCTTAATAGGCCCAGATCACGGATAATTCTTTCTTATGAACGTTTTCAAGGATAAAAAAATATGGGTTTCTATGGTGCATTTAAATTCCCTATGGTTGATGAATTGTTGTGTGATTAATTATTTCTTTCTTTGGTTATATATATTGTTATGGGGTTTCCATTTGATAGAGATGCATGAAGTGTTGTATTCACCCATTATTCATTTATTTGATTGCCGAAATAACATGTAGTGATAATACTAGTGTGTTAGATTTCTAGTTTAATTAGTGGTTTGCTACAATGATTGTTATTATTCTATGATAATTAGTCTACCTATTTGAATGGTTAAGAGAATGTTGCATAGTACTCTCATAGCTTGTTTCCTCATCTTCATTTGTTGAATGTTGGGATACATAATTACTCTGTAAACCATGCTACACTATGTATTGATATATTAGGCACTCTAATTGTTAATTGTCTAATCATTCGTGTGAATAACCACTAGGGACACAACATTTTATAACAGTTTCCCTTTAATTAACTAGTTGGTATGAAGATCGTGGTTTAGTTACTATGTACCTTTTGATTGGCCCAAACCACTTGCACCAACATGTCCATGCACAAGGCAATTCCCTAGCTGAATGGTGTAGTACTCTACACAACCACCCACATTGTAACAAAAATGTGTACATGCTCTATAGTGATATGAACCTCTTAATAAATGTGGAAATAAACCTATGTATAATTACCTATAGCCATGCAATAGGAAATATTGGCTATTGGTCTCTTGTAATTGAACACATAAATGATTGTTGAATATGAGTTGGGTAAACAAATTTACACAAGAAACAATGCATGCCCCTTTATATTTAGAACAAAGTATGTATTGTTGGGTTTAATATGCAGACTTCTAGAGTTTTGTTTGTTTTAGAAACTCAAAGAGCATTGGTTACATTTATTAATATAGTAATATATGTTGTTTATTTTGGCTTGATAGTATTAGAGTGTTGGGCCTGAACTAAGTTTCCTATAAACACATATGGGAAACTTGGTTGGTATTGGTCCAACCACCACAAAAAAGTAACCAAGCAATGAACTACTCCGAGAATATAGAATATAAGCCTTGAAACTAGATCTGAAGACAAATCCATCCTCTTATGCTTCTGGGTGATTAGCAATTGAGAAGAGTTGCACTTAGAGTTGCACTGATAATAGGAACAATTATTTTATTTCTGTAGAGGTCCATGTTGATGAAACATGTGGAATATAAGTCCCTTGTTTATGGATCATATAGTATCAGAGTGGTTGAATCCATGGTATTGAAGAGGAGAATGGAAAAAAGAAAGAAAAAAAAGGAGTGGGTAGCAAGCCATTACTCCAACATGCTTGTAGAAGCTTGAAAGAGGGAAGCCAATGGATGTTTTTTCCACCCAAATTGCACCAACACTTGGAGGACCAAGCAAAAAAATGACAAGCATAAATAGAGGACCACTCTAAAGATGGGAAAACAAGACTTGACTATTAGTAGTATATCCTCATATGGAGTAGCAAGTCCAGGGATGGTTTCAACATCAAGAGGAATCATAGAAAAAGTAGCAGCAACATTAGAGGATTGTACCAAATACCAAAGTGGTGCAAAGCTATCCATTAGTTACCCATGGTTAGGAAGATAGTTTTGAAAGTGTTGCAAACTATTTAAAGCATTGCAAAATGTGATTAATAATGATGAGGAATGAGTGGAATCCCTTGCATTGTAATCCTCGTATTAATGAAGTGTAGGGAAGCCATATAGAGTATTATTGGAACAACATACTATATCTTTGAGTTGAATATTTTAGGGACCAAAATCCTATGAATGGGAGGTGTGATTGAGAATGGATCTAAAATATTTCCTCATCCAAACTTTGTAATAAAAATAATTTTGGCAAAGTTTGAAATTAGAAATTATCCTAAAGATAAAAAGTCAAAAGTATTTAGAAGGTGAAACAAATCAGTTTGTTGATTGGAATTATGGGGTAGATCTATAATAAAGAAGGGCCTGTCTTGATGAATATGGCCAACAAAGAAGGGAGACTTGGAGCTTGGGAAGAATAAGCGTATTGGAAAAATAAGAGAGCTCAAAGAGGAAATATTATATGATCCATTGAGCTTGTCCACTCATGAGAAAAAGGTTGTCCATGAGCCAAAGTCATCTAAAACGATTGTTAGTGAGTATGAATGCATCAAAATCTCATTTGAGAGTGCATAGCTCACCCTTTCTAAGAATTTATTGGGAAAGATTCAAATCCCCATTGAATGTTGGTTTCCCAATTAGGTTTTAAGGGTAAAAAAACTATGTGTCTATGGTGCATTTAAATTCCTTGTGGTTGATCAATTGTTGTGTGACTAATTCTTGTTTTCTTTAGTTATATATATTCTTGTGGGGTTTCCATTTGGTAGAGATGAATTAGTATTGTATTCACCCATTATTTTTTATCTCGTCATTAGAATAACCTACAATGATAATATTAGTGTGTTGGATTGTTGTTTTAATTATTGGGTTAGCTACATCAATTTTTATCATTCTATTATAGCTTGTATCCTAGTTTGAATTGTCAAGATAATGTTGCATAGTATTCTCATAGCCCATTTCCTCATCTTCATTTGTTGAAAGATAATATATGTATTTGATGTGTAAACCATGCTACAACATGTATAATTAATAGATTAGGCACTCTAATTGTTGGTCGCTTGATTGTCAATGTGAATAACCACTAATAAATCCACACTATACAATAACTTCCCTTTGATTAACTAGTTGGTATGAAGACCACATCTTAGTTACTATGTATTTTTTGATTGGCACAAGCCACTTGCACTGGCATGCCCACAAAAAAGGTGTTCCCCAAGTTGAATGTTCTAGTACTTTGCACAACCACCCACATTGTAACAAAAATGTGTGCATTCTCTATATTGATCAATATCTAATGGGAAACATGGACAATAACCTATGTATCACTACCTGCATCCATACAATTGGAAATATTGATTATTTGTCTCTTGTAATTCGACACATAAAATATTGTTGAATGTGTGCTAGGTAAGCACATTTACACAAGAAATAGAGGATGTCCCTTTCTATTTAGAATAGAATATGTATTTTTGGGTTTAGTATGACGATGATAATGATGAGAGATACAAACTCATGACATCTCCTTTATCACTTGCAAACCAAATACATCCCAATCTCTTAAAGTGTAACATAACTCCTAGTTGACCCAATGAAAGCCTTTGTCACTAGAGATATTTTCCCAAAGAGAGCTTCTTAAGCATTTTTCTAGCATCTGATAAACATTCATGGAAGGAACCCAACATGAAGAATAAAATACATTGGTGGTTGTAAGCACTTAGTACAAATATGGAATTTGGTTGCTAAGACCAAAAGCATAGTGATCCATTTTTTATTTTTCTTTCCAACTCATGGACCACCACCTCACAAATCTCTTTAGGTGAAGCTTGTAATGCAAAGGGTATCCAAGAAACTTGAAATCTAGCTAGGTTGAATCTAAGACCACACGTGGCCTTCAATCCAACCTAGAGTTTGCTATTGACTTTGTCACAAATACACTTTTATTACTACTAATGTTGGCCTCCTTCAAATAAATCTTATGACACGCTGAAACAACTACTAAAAACTTCTTGTGGTCTAATGTAGAATTTTCAAAGGATTCCATAGATCAAATTGTAACACTTGTTGCACCGCCAAAGTTCTAGGAAGATAGGGCATTATACACATGGAAAGTCCCAATGGAAGGATTAAGACTAACAAATGATCCAATTACAATTTAATGTGAAGGGTTCAAGTGTTTTTCAAAACATATATAAGGCATAGAAGATCCAAAACAAAGGAAAGATACATAATATACTCATATACTTTACCTTGTAACATATTTTATGGATCTCAAGTGTTTTCCAATGCATATAGAAGTCATCGAAGATCCAAGACAATGGTAGGATATCGTAATGTATTCACCCCATATACTTTACCATGTAGCATTTTTTATTGACTTTCTCTAAAAATGAATTGACAATAATTGAACAACAACAAACAATAAATACTATTATACTCCATATAATGGAAAGCATTTCTATGTGTGTCCATTTCACACTGTTGAGAATCAACTCCACAAGAAAGAACTATGAAGCTCAAACATCTATTAATGCCATTTCAACAGAATTTGTAATTTATGTATTGACTCTAATGGTATTATATAAGGAGATAAATGGGTACGTGGGATAAGGGTGTTAGAATTATTACATGTTGTTAAACTAGTGATTCTCCCACTGATGGTGCAATATAGAAGACAATGGAGAGGGTGCTTTCAACCATTCCCTATAACAATGATGAATAGGATAAATGAGGGAACAATTAGATAGAGATATAGGTTGTTGTCAAGGAAGTGAATGCATGGTTGCATGCTTCACTTCTTCTTCCATTTGAAGAACACTTATCTGGCCCACTTATCCATGCAACTAGGGTGCACCAGGTCATTATACTAGGGTTAGGGTTTGATTGAGTAATGGAATTAAGTTCAAGAGAGGTAGAGTGATGTCAACTCTTATTGAGACCCATACATGTAGGAATATTAGTGTATTGAGATGAAACAGTGGAGGGGATTATACAAATGATGGCTTTGTTTCATTTTGTAGAGAAGTATAGATCAAGAGGGAGTTTATACTATGTTACAACCAGCAATAGAATGGGATTGTAGAGAGAAAGAATAGGTCCATAGTATAGACTTCTAAGTCTATGGTTCATGACCTATATATGCCTATGTTTCTTTGGGTAGAATCATGTTTTGGAAGTCTACATATAGAACAAAAGTCTTTACAAAGTGTTGAAGGATAAGACTCTAGATCATGTTTTCATAGAGGAGAAACCAAATGTTTCTCACTTTATGGTGTTTGGGAGTCTAAATTAATTCATGTTCAAGAAGAGAATATCAAAAGGCTTGAACCCTCCAATTTGAAGGGTGTTCTAATTTTCTACAATAAGTCCTCCAAGGCTTACATGATCTATGTTCCATATTTGAGGAAGATAGTAGTGAACCAATATGTGAAGGTTGTTGAAATATTGTAACTTAGAAGAATATTCTAGTTATATTTGAGTTATTATCTTATAGATCAAATCCCCTTTTGCGGATTGATCATTTCAGGTCTTGTATAAGATCAAATCCCCTTTTGTGGATTGATCAAACCATATTTGTATGGTGGTATTTTTGAAGTCAAACCCTAGTGTTTCTAAAGTGGTTTTAACCACTTATAGAATAAGTCATCCCTACTAAGTGAAGAGACATAACCCTAGCGCCTCCTCAACTAGTATTTATATGTGAGGATGGTGCCTCACTTGTTCACACTCACTCTCACTCATCTAGTGCACATATCTTGAAGGAAGTTGCAGTTGCAGGATGAAGGAGAAGAGAGGTGCATGCTCAGTCTTAGTTTATTCTTGGTTTTTTGGTCTTAGTCTTGGCATTGTATTTGAAATCTATTATTGAGGAATTTTTTATTGGGTTTTCTCCCCCATGAGGGTTTCCCAGGATAAAATGTTGTGTACCTTGTGATTGTGTTTCTTTTAGTGATCATCTTTATGTTGTTGTTTTGGAAATGCATTGAATGATCATGTGATTTGGAAATAACCTAATAACAACAGTAAAAACTTAACATGGTCTCCAAGCTTGACTAAATAGATCATCTTTCACTAGGTATCTAGAAGTCATTGTTTCTATACAAGAAAATTAGGGCTTTTCACTGAAGACGAATTTTTGACCAAAAACTATCTTGGCAAGTGCACCCTAACCTAGCACATCTTTTTCCAGCTTGAGCGAACTTTTCTAGTGGAAATATTCTTTGAAAATTCAAACCCTAGTTTTGACTGTACCAGAAAACCAAAACCAGTACCAGAAATACTAGTCCAGAATTGTGCAAGTAAAGTTTCAAGGGGTAAAACTTGGAATTTTTTGAAACAATCAGCCCCAACAAACTCGCCTCAGCCTAGCGCATCTCTTGGTAATATCAGTTTTAATTTTTGAGCACTTTCATTTTATGGTCATTTTCTTAGCTCCGGGTTAAGATGTCTACAAGCACCAAGGTTGTTGACAAGCTAGAAGGTGTGGAAATTTTTTGTGCCTGGAAGTACATAATTGGACTCATTCTTGAAGAGAATGACCTTTCAAAATGCATAAAATAAAATGTATTGGAACCCAAAGAAAATGCAGCCAAAGAAAAGTACAAGAAGGATATGATTAAGGCTAAAAGAATAATTGCATATTCCATTAAATACCACTTGATCCCTCAAGTGTCTTCTAAGAATAATCCAAAATATATGTTTGATACCCTAACCAGAATGTATGAAGGAAAGAACATCAATCGGAAGATGAACTTGAGAACCCAACTCAAGAATACAAAGATGCAGAAAGGAGAAACAATCCAAGACTATTTCTCTAGGCTTTCTTAATTCAAGGAACAATTAGAGGCAATTGTAGACAACTTAGATGAAGATGAACTCATAATGAAAAATCTTAATGGTCTCACAAGACCTTGGGATGCCTTCATCCAAAATATTTGTGCAAGAAAAGAGAAACTCCAATTTGAGAGTTTATGGGAAGAATGTGTTCAAGAAGAAGCAAGAGTGGCCAACCAAGAAGCTGTCCTATTAAGAGATGAATATCAATCCCTAGTTTCTCATGCTAAAGGTGGAAAGAAAAATTCTCATTTTCAAAAGGAGACCCACTTTCATAAAGAATCTCACCCTCCAAAGAGATTCCAGAAATATCATAAGGGTCAAAGAAAGGGAAAAGATTTATCCTCTTATAAATGTTATCATTATGATAAGATGGGACACATTGCTAAGAATTGTCATGCCGGAAGGGAAGAATACAGGAAGAGAAATAAAAAAACAAATAATGCCCATGCAGTTGAAGATGATGAGTCACCCAAGAAGTAGCTAAAGAAGAGATTGAAGATTATGTTTTGTTTTTCTCCCTCTCAGGATCTGTGACACTTGGAGAGGATACTTGGCTCATAAATAGTGGTGCCTCTAAGAACATGACATGTCATAAAGACATTCTCTCTAGCCTTAAAGAAAATGACTTTCCCTAGAAAGTTTCACTTGGAGATGATTATCAGTACCCTATCAAAGTAATGGAAGAATCCACCTACAAACTTGATTCAGGAACTCTGATGAGAATGAAGGATGTACTCTATGTACTAGGTTTGACAAAGAACTTACTTTCTATTTCAGCACTAGATAAGAAAGGTTTAATGGTTGCATTCATAGATGGTGAAGTTCTTATGTGGACTAAAGGAAAAACTTTAGAAGATGCAGTTGTAATTGGGACAGAAGAAGGTGGTTTGTATGAGTTAAAAGGTCACTCAGATGTATCCTTGACTCACTCTATTGAAAGTCCTTGTGAAATTTTGCATAGAAGACTAGAACGCATATACAAAGCCTTACCATATGTAAGCAAGGTAGTTATAGGTTTACCATAATTAAAGGTTGATCATGAAGGTGTATGCAAGCGATGTGCACAAGGAAAGAACATAAAGAATCCTTTTCTAAAGAGAGACAGTAAAGCAGAAGGAATCTTGGAGCTTGTCCACTTAGATGTATATGGTCCAATGCCATCAACCTCTCTAAGAGGGTATGTATATTATGTATCCTTTATTGATGATTACTCTCGTAAGACTTGGGTTTGTTTCTTGAAGTCAAAAGATGAAGTACTCGGAAAGTTCAAGGAATTCAAAGCCTTGGTAAAAACCTCTCCGAAAGGAAAATCAAGATACTCAAGTCAGATAATGGAGCAGAGTACACCTCAAATGAATTTGGAAGCTTTTGCAAAAATGTCAGGATTAAGGTGGAACTCACCACTCCCTATAATCCTCAACAAAATGGTGTAGCAGAAAAAAAGAATAGAACGATTATAGAAGCAATAAATATTATGATTCACGATCAATATATTCCAATGCACTTATGGGATGAAGCAACAACAACATCAGTATATGTCCAAAACAAATTATCCCATAGTGCACTTGGATTCAAAACTCCCGAAGAAATGTTCACCAGAAAGAAGCCAAAAGTAATCCATCTCAAAATATTTTGTAATATCCCCAAGGATGAGCCCCATTTGTATTTATGAATTGTAAACATGTTTTGTAGGCTGGTGAGTCGAGCAATTATAAGATGGTAAGATTATGTTTTATTAGTCTGGAGAGCCTAGGTGTTAAAGGCCAGGAGCATGTTCTTGTACATGTAACTATTCATATCAATAATATAAAAACATCGTTGCATGTAGACCAACCACGAGGAAAGAGTGATGGGGGACTAAGCTTCCATTAGGCTGGCTAAGAGAGAGGGGGATGAGAGGTTGGAAAGAGGGGCTAAGATTAAGGGCTTAAGTCCAAGAGAATAATAATTTATTATTATTCCAAAAACTAATTAGAAGGATATGTTTTTATCCTAAATTCTTTTTGGAGGACGGGTGACTTCCAAATGGAAAGGAACGTGCTTCATGGGTGACATGTGTCATCTCAAGCACGTGAAATTTAAGATGGAAAGTCATCTTCTTGGGGGGTTCGCTTCCCATTCTCCCATCCTCACCTAACTCGTTTGGCCTCTATCGTTGACCTCTACATCTTCATGCACCTCTGAAACCGCTAACTGGGGAAGTCGACCTGTGTTTTCCTGTGAAGCCCAACATATCTGCACTTTCTAAATCTAAGTCGTACTCTACCTTACCGAATTTTTGGTTGTTGCCATTCCCTGAGATATATTGAACCTTTGTTGTTGTCCTCACCTTGCTGGAAATGAGTTGAATATTGGTTGAAGAGGTGGGTTTTTAGGCCCATGCTTGAAGAGGAAGGTTGTCAGGCCTATGAGAAGCTCTCTCTAGGTGAGAGAGTTTGTTGGGAAGTGATTTTCTCCTAGAGAGAGTCCAGCACTAGCTACGGAGCTTTGAGAATTCTTGATCCAGCGTGTTGCCGAGACTCTGAAAGGGGAAGTGGAGCAGCCAATGGACTGTGGAATAGTGAAGGTGCATATTCCCAGGGTAGAACAGGCATGTGGGGAATGAGAGTCCATGAGTAGTGGGTGTAAGAAGGCTCCTGGAGAGAATCCTTCCAGTTGCACTGTGCAGTTTCATGTAACCTCAACCTAGTTTAGGATTCCCTTGCCCTAGGTGGAGCTTAGTCCCAGCTTAGGGGTGACCCACTGTTGAGCGTGATGAGCAGTGTGGTCTGAGGCTAGGAGGTTCATGGAAGGTCTACACGCAGTTGGTGTACTTCAATTGAAATATAAGTACCTATCCCTATGTTCAATTACATGCTGTGTATATGTACATGTGTTATAATTGATGAGTATTGCCTATATATGTTATATTATGGGGTTTTCCTGTGAAGTACAACATATATGCATTTACTGTTATTTCCGCATTAATCTATGTATGAACATAATACGTTGTTTGTTTAGGTTTATATTTATATGCATATGACAATTGTCATTTCTATGAGTAGCATGCACTGGCCTGGGTGGCTGGGGTGTCACAAATTGGTATCAGAGCTAGTTGAGATAAGTGTAGTGTGTGAGTAGTGGCATTGCCCGACCTGTTGGTGGATGCGGACGTTACAAATTGGTATCAGAGACAAGGTTCAAGCACTGATCCTGGATGGGCCAGATAAGTGGTCATTGGAACCAAGGTTTTAGGTGGAAATTGTGTCAATAGGAACCAATTTCGAACCTCAGAACATTCCTGAGTGCCAAGAGGTTGCCTTGGCCATGTTATGAAGCTCGGGAGGTGTAGTAGTAATACAAAACCATGACAAACATGGTAATGGGTCACACAGTGTTGTGGGTCATTTGAATTTGTTCAGGGAAGGAGGAAAATTCTCGACCGTCAAATCTGGAGAAAAGTGCAGGAGGGTTAATCTGCAAGTCCTTAAGAATTCAGGACTTCGACGAAGTACGTGTTATAGAGGGGAAGAGGCCAAAGCCCCAAAGTCCCCGAAGTGGATCTACACCATAGATATGGGAAGAAGAGATCAACCATGGTATTGGGTCGCAGAGTAATGTGGGTCATAAGATCTGTTAAGGAGAATGATTTAATTTGGACCATCTATTAAGAGGGACACATGTCAGCAAATGGGCTTGTTCAGGATTTCAGCATTCGGGAGAATTAGTGTGTGTGGAGGTGAGAACTCTTGAAGTCCGAAGCTCCGAAGCCAAAAGAGCCAAAGTGGTGAGTCATAATGACATCACCTGGAGGTGACGTGGACCTCCCCTCTACCTACCACGTGCCCCCACTTGGAATGTTGTCAGTTGTACTATGTGGGCCCTGGGTTACATGACATAGTTAAAGGTCGACAGACCCACATTGGCGTTGATCACAATACATCAAGACCAATGTCCAGGAGGCATTGTCGGGACCCAAATTGCATAGGATTCAATTTCCCAGGGTGGTCCTGCAATACAAACCATGGTTTTACCAGGGGGTTACGTGTCAGTGTCAGAAGAATTGCGGGATGAAATGCGGGTTACTCCAAACTATCGTTGCATGCCCTCTCAATTTGAAAGGTGTTAAGTGAGGTGACTATTCAGTATCTTAGTTCAAGTATGAAAACCATGGGTCCCAGTGGACGCGTGGCACCAATTGTGAAGTCCAGATACTTGACACTGCGGAAGAATGGTTCATAAAGGAATGAAAGGAATAACTTTCAAAATTTTCATAACTTCGAGGTGACGAGATGAAATGATGTTACCAAAGGTGACATGGAAGTGTTCGAAGATTAACGGTTCAAGAGAAGTGGGGTGTGTTGACTAAAACCTTAAACTCTCTTGCATCTAAACTATTAATTGACTAATATCAACAAGCTTTCAATTGACGATTAGTCCTGATGATTAATCTTGATTCGGATTCGAAATGTCGATGACAAAAATGACACCAACTATGGATTATATGGAAAATAACTTCGAGAAGTGGGGTGTGTTGATGCACAAAATTCTAAAGTCGTAGGACCGAGGTCCCAAGTAAGCGCCTATCGATCTAGAGCTTGGAAATAACTCGTGGTTGCATGGGTTGGGGGCTAAGAGAAAGGGGCTCGTGCCCGAGAATTGTTACAGAAAAAAGTATAACTCAGAAATAAAATATATGTGAGGATTCCTGATTGGTCGAGAATCGTAGAGAATGAAATCTGAAAGTTTCTTTAAATCAGATTGGTTTAATAATACTGTGGAATTTGTTAAGGACTGTTGGCCTAAAAAAATTTGATTGACTGCACATTTTGTTTGCAGAGTCAACGATTATCATAACCAAGCTGAATTGTTGTAGAGTACAGAGAATGGAGGAGGCAAATAATGCTTCTAGTTCAGAGAATGGAGCAAGAGGAATGGATTTCCATTTGGGAGTTGAAGGATCGAACTCCAATGGGCATGGAGAAGAGATAGATAAGAAGGGAAATATGATGAAAATCATTGAAAGATTGCAGAAATATGTCCAGACTCACTGAGAAGATAACAGGAAGCTCATGAAAGCCAGGGATCAACAGGGGGAATTCAACATAAAGTTGATACAAAGTCTGGAAAGGATAGAAAATAAATTGGATGAGGGGAGTGAATCCATTAAATCAGGAAGTCACAGGTTCCATGATGAGAAGAGGAGATCAAGGAGTGTTGGAAGACACCATCATCAATCCCAAGAGCACTCCAAGAGAAGGGCACACAGTAGTTCAAGACCATATCCTACCAGAAATCATAGGATATATGGAGTGGATGAACTAAAGGGTGAAATGAACAAGATTAAACCTCCTACGTTTGATGGAGAGCACTAGGAGGAAGATGTTGAGACATGGATCCTTCGCATGAGGAAATATTTCCAACTACAGAATTATTCCTCTCATGCAGAAGGAAGAATTGCAATGTATCAATTGAAAGGAAAGGCATCCATGTGGTGGGATCAACTTGTACAAGTGCAACACATTGATGAGAAAAATGTTACTTGGAAGGAATGTTACTTAACTAAGAGATACTATGACAAAAAGATGAAGGAGTTATTTGAACTCAAGCTGGGAAGTATGTCCATTGATGAATATGAGTGAAGGTTTTTGGAATTGCTGAAGTATTTTCCTTTCATCAAAGATGAGACTGTCAAAATTCAAAGGTATCTTAGTGGACTGCCACCTTCCATCGGTGACAAGATCCAGTATAATGAGCCTAAAACTATGAAAGAAATTGTAAGGAGATAAAAATTTGTATATGATCAGCAAAAATAAAAGCCCAATTTCCGGAAGGCTTGGGATGACAAGAAGAAGTTCAAGAAAGAGCAGAGACAGAAGGGAAACAAGCCTCCCTTTTTCAGAAATAGTCCTCAAGGGAAGCCATATTTTAGAGAGAAGAGGATGGTTGAGGCAGGGGGACAAAGGCCAAGGCAGACGCCCATTCAATGTTGGGGATGTTAGGGAAACCACAAGTACATAGATTGTCCCCACAAAAATGGCAAAGCGAGAGTTGTCCACAATGTTCAGCAAGCAAAAACAGTGGAGGAAATGGGAAGTAGAATACCAAGGATCTATGTAGCCCTGGACAACAAGCAGGATGAATTTCAATCACACATGATTGAAGTTGAAGGTATGATCAATAACTATACCTTTACTATTTTAATTGATTCAGGAGCTAGTCATAGTTATATAGATCCTAGAACGGTGGAAAGTTTTCATTTTCCAAGAATCAAGCATGGAAAATCTTGGTTAGTGCAGCTGGCTACAGGAGTCGAGAGAAAGGTTGTTGAGTTGGTTAAGTCCAGTGGACATGAATGGACTGAGCAAAAGGGATGAATTGAAAATCTTACCTTTAGGTTCCTATGACTGTCTAATTGGGATGGATTGGTTGGACCAACACCATGCCATATTAGTCTGTCGTAGCAAGGCATTCACTTGCCTAGATGAGGAAGGAAACCCAAGGAAAGTGCAGGGAATCCCAAGGGCAGTTACTATCAGAGAATATCAACAATGCAACTGAAGAAGTGTTACAAGAAGGGCTGCCAAATATTTGCAGCTCATATGGAAGAAGCACCTGAGGATAAGGTGTCAAATATTGAAGACCATGCAATATTAAAAAAGTTTGAATATGTATTCCAGGATGTACTAGGACTAGCCCCAAAGAGAGATATAGATTTCTCTATAAACCTCATGCCTGGAGCAGCTCCAGTGTCAAAATCGCCTTACATAATGAGTACACCAGAGCTGAAAGAATTGCATTTGTAACTTGAAGAGATTCTGAAGAAGGGATATATACACCCAAGTGTGTCACCTTGGGGTGCCCTAGTCTTATTCATGAATAAGAAATATGGGACATTGAGATTGTGCATTGATTTCATAAAGTTGAACAAAGTGACTATTAAGAACAAGTATCCTTTGCCATGGATCGATGATCTCTTTGATCAGTTGAAGGATGCTAAGATATTTTCAAAAGTAGATCTCAGGTTAGGGTACCATTAGGTAAGGATAAAGAATGAATACATCGACAAGACCGCCTTCAGAACAAGGTATGGTCATTATGAATTCACAGTGGTGCCATTTGGGTTATCAAATGCACCCGTTGTTTTCATGTGCCTAATGAATGGTGTATTCAGAGAATATCTAGACAAGTTTTTCATAGTCTTTTTGGATGACATCCTGGTGTATTTCAAGTCAGAGGAAGAACATGAAAATCATATGAGGATGGTGTTGCAAGTGTTAAGAGAGAACCAATTGAATTCCAAATTGAGAAAGTGCTAATTCTATCAAAAGAAGATCCATTATTTGGGACATATCATTTCAAAATATGGGATATCTGTGGATCCTGAGAATATAGAAGCCATTAGAGAATGGTCAGCGCCGAAGAATGTGACAGAAGTCAGATCCTTTATGGGTCTAGCTAGTTATTACAAAAGTTTCAATGCAGGGTTCTCAAGGATAGCTCACCCCATCACTTCCTTGCAAAGGAAGGAGAAGAAATTTCAATGGATAGAAGAAAGTGAGAGAAGATTCCAGCAATTGAAGCAGTTGTTAACCAATACTCCAATCCTAAGGATTCCAGATCCAAATGAAGATTTTGTAGTGTGTACAAATGCATGCAAAGAAGGAATGGGATGTGTCCTCGGATAGAATGGGTTTGTGGTATGTTATGAATCCAGAAAGATGAAGGATCATGAAAAGAACTATGCAACTCATGATTTGGAGTTGGAAGCCATAGTGCACACCCTGAAGAAATGGAAACACTACCTCATGGGAAAGAGGTTTGAACTGAGGACAGACCATAATGGTCTGAAGTATTTGTTTGATCAACCAACCTTGAATGCTAAGAAAAGTAGATGGTTGGAATTACTTTGTGAGTATGAATTTGATATCAAGCATATCAAAGGAAAGGAGAACAAAGTGGTTGATGCACTTAACAGAAGAGTGCATGAACTACATGCTACGACCATTAGCATGTATCAAACTGATATTAAAGGCATAATTTCGGAAGCTGCAAATGCAGATTTGCAATACATGGAATTGGTGGCAAAGCTACAACAAGGTAAGTTGTTACAGAAAGTGGAAGATTATAAATTGGAAGCTGAAGGAACACTCATGTACAAAAAACAAATTATGTACCTAACTCCCAGGAATTGAGAATTATGATCTTGAAAGAAATGCATAATGTGCCTTATGTTGGGCACCCTGGATATTAGAAAACAGTGGCAGCAGTCAAGAGCCATTATGTTTGGCTAGGTATGAAGAAGGAAATTGCAGAATACATCACTAGATGTATGGAGTGTCAGAAGTTCAAGCCTTTACCTATTTCTGAGTAGAAATGGGAAGTGGTGACAATGGATTTCATCACAGGATTTCCCAAAAAAAATAAGCAACATGATTCCATCATGGTGGTGGTGGATAAGCTTATGAAAGTTGCCCATTTTATTCCATTGAAAACTAAAAACAAGGAAGCTAATGTTGCTAATATATATATGAAGGTATTAGCACGATTGCATGGTATTCCCAAGATAATTGTGTCTGACAGAGACCCGAAATTCACCTCAAAATTTTGGAAAGGGTTTGGAAAGAATCTGAACTTCAACACAGCCTATCATCTAGAGTTTGATGGGAATACAAAGAGGGTGAACCAAGTAATATAGGACATGCTAAGGATGTATGTGATGGACAAACCATCTAAATGGGAAGACTACCTACACTTGGTAGAATTTACCTACAACAATGGGTATCAAGCATCACTGAAGATGAGCCTGTTTGAAGCACTTTATGGAAGAAAGTGCAACACCCCAGTAAGCTGGTGTTAGCGATAATTCTTGTCTTGGGCTCAAGAGCATTCGGGTCTGCAAGTTACATGGGAAGCGCCCGAGCGCAGCATGGAAAAATATCGTTTTACGGCTTCCAATCAAATGAGCGAGTGAAATTACGTTGTCAACGGCCCGGATTCATCCATAAGAACAGATCAGCGGTCCTCGGGATATCGGGGCTACCAAGTTAACCGATATATAGTTTCAAAGAAAGCACCTATATTTCAAGACTAAATCTGGGTCGTCCGATCCAATGACGCGTGGCGCAAGATCTAGTCACGTCGGCATATCGACATTCGAGAATTCAAAGGGTAAAAGTCCCTCGTCATCTCATAACTCGAAACCTCGAACCATGAAACGTCGATAAGCGCCTTTGAAGCTAAGCCTATGGTCCTAGCACCTGGTCACGTCAAGCGAGCCTGGTAATGGAGGACACGTGGCGCAATATCTGAGCCACGAGTGGGGCCATTCGGGATTTCCACGTTGGAAGCACCGTGGTCCTCTCAGTCGTCCATCCATCGATGAAACTCGGGTGCATTGGACTTAAAGGGGGGTAAAATGCAAAGGAATGGGTTAAAAACCCACTTGTCCTAAGTTCGGGATGAAAATGCGTCTGTGTTTAAATAGAAATCAGATCTGGACGGCAGGTATTAGAGCACCCAGATAAATGATGCACATTGG
>SNQJ01S0048584.1:45950-71830 GCA_010110895.2 Picea sitchensis
CCGATGGCTGTGATTAGAGTGCCCGGATCAGCGGCGCACATTGTATTCTGGAGCCTTCTGTCTTTCTGCATTTAACCAACATGGGTCCCTTTCCTGTCGTGTCATATTTTGTACCATCCTTCCCCTTGCCATCTGTTCTCCTACTGGTCGTGCGATGAGGCTCGCTCCCTTTAGCCCTTCCTCATCCTCCAACATCTGTCCACCTTCCCTCTTCTGGTCCATGTGGTCCCTCCCCCCATCTCATCATCCACTCACCTTCTGAGCCTCCTCGTCCCCTGCCATGTGTCCCACTCCCTTACATGACAGCCTTTCTCTACCGCACCCATCCTTAGACCCTCTTATATTCTACCGCCTCATCACCTCTCATCTCACCCTCACAGTGTTGACGCCATCACCTCCCTTTCCCCTTCCACATCAAGCGTGCCAGTTCCTCCATGCCTTATCCATCAGAATGTCCAAATGTTCCAGGTGGCAGCATGAAGGGTCTTCCACGTCCCAGAGGGCAGAGTTGACCGAGGTCGTTCCCAATCCCAAGGAAGAAGTTATTATTACCATGAAGGTGGTTGAACGTCGTCTTCTTCCATAAATAAAAGGCCAGGAAAGGACCAAGCGTACAAGCAAACTGATAGTCCTTCCTGACGGAGATTACGTCTGTCAAACCACTGCAAGACAGTCAGGAGTCCCATTGCATCTTTCATAAGTGCATGATCATCCAGAGTCTTCATGCGCAGACTGTCAGAAGACATGCAGACGCAAAGTTTTTAATGCAGCTTCTCATTTCCGCTGCTGTTGTTTTGTTTTGGATATATGTAGGCATTTTTGCCATTTTGTAAAGGATGGATGGTTGAGCAGAGCTCCCGGTTGTAAAGCTTTAATGAAGCACTGATACTCTGGTCATGTATAGACTTTTGAGACTTCTTGCCTTATGAATGCCAGTTTCTTTTACATCTTTGTTATACTGTGTTAGAACAGCTCGGAATTGGAGGGTCCAGTCGAGTTGTAGTTGTTATAGGATGATGTTGGATAGGATCACTGTAGCAGTTACATTGTTCTAATCAGTCCTTGTGTTTTTCTCAGCGCTGAGTGACTTGGAATTGGAGGATCCAGTCAAGTCCCCTTTTCAGTTTCTTGAGACCCTGAACCAAGAGGATCTTGCATTCAGATTTTTTCTTCTACAAACCGCTGAAAGCTCGTCGCCCAAAGTTGTTTGTTCACCTTTCTTACTAAGTCTTCCACCTGCTCATATTTTAATCAACCCACTGGCTGAATTTAGATCAAGACCTCCTTGGTTCCATACATGCTAGGCCCAGTCCCTGAGTTAGAGTGATATCTCCTCGAGCCTTTATCTCCATTTGATCATCCCTTTATAAACAAATCGTGACATTAAATTGATGGGTGTCGGGCTCTACTCCTGCAAGCAATCCAGGAGTGACTTCCGACGCTAATAGCTAGGATAACCCAACTAATAGGGAAGTGTTTGGGCCATAGTTTCTCAAGGAAATGGAAGAGAAAATGTTGAAGATTAAGCAAAATTTAAAGGCTTCCCAAGACAGGCAGAAAAGTTATGCTGATAAGAAAAGAACCCACAGGGATTTTGAAGTGGGTGATCATGTTTTCTTGAAAGTGAAAGCCAACAGAAGTTCCCTAAAGCTGGGAAACTGTTCCAAGTTGGTAGCCAGATATTGTGGGCCATTTGAAATCCTAGAAAGGATTGGACCAGTTGCATATATGCTTGCATTGCCTGCATCCATGACTGTACATAATGTGTTTCATATTTCATGACTTAAGAAATATATACCTGATGCTAATCATGTAATTGATTGAAATGTGATTCAGGTGGAGAAAGAAGGCGTCTTGCAGGTGCATCTGGTGTGCATATTGGATCGAAAGAGAAAACAACTCCAAAATAGAGCCATAGGGCTTGTAAAGGTCTAGTAGACCTGGTACGGTCTTGAGGACGTGACATGGGAGCATGAGGATGCTATGCGGGTAGAATACCCGCATCTTTTTGAAGATTTTGAAAATCTTGTTGATGTTGTGTAAATAAGTTGCACTGAGGATAGTGCAAAAATAAGGGGAGGGGATTGTAATATCCCCAAGGACGAGCCCCATTTGTATTTATGAATTGTAAACATGTTTTGTAGGCTGGTGAGCTGAGCAATTATAAGATGGTAAGATTATGTGTTATTAGGCTGGAGAGCCTAAGTGTTAAAGGCCAGGAGAATGTTCTTGTACATGTAACTATTCATATCAGTAATATAAAAACATTGTTCTGTGTAGACCAACCACAAAGAAAGAGTGATGGGGAACTATGCTTCCACTAGGCTGGGTAAGAGAGAGGGGGCTGAGAGGTTGGAAAGAGGGGATAAGATTAAGGGCTTAAGTTCAAGAGAATAATAATTTATTATTATTCCAAAAATTGATTAGAAGGATATGTTTTTATCATAAGTTATTTTGGGAGGACGAGTGACTTCCAAATGGAAACGAACATGCTTCATGGGTGACATGTGTTGGCTTAGGCACATATAATTTAAGATGGAAAGTCATCTTGTTGGGGGATTCGCTTCTCATTCTCCCATCCTTTCCTAACTCATTTGGCCTATGTCATCGACCTCTGCATCTTGACGCACCTCTGAAACCACTAACTGGGGAAGCCGAACTGTGTTTTCCTGTGAAGCCCAACATATCTGCACTTGCCAAATCCTAGTCGTACTCTGCATTACCGAATTTTTTCTTGTTTCCATTCCCTGAGCTATATTGAACCTTTTTTGTTGTCCTCACCTTGTTGGAACTGAGTTAAAGATTGGTTGAAGAGGTGGGTTGTTAGGCTCGTGGTTGAAGAGGCAGGTTGTTAGGCCTGTGAGCAGCTCTCTCCAAGTGAGAGAGTTTGTTGGGAAGTGATTTTCTCCTAGAGAGAGTCCAGGACCAGCTACGGATCTCTGATAATTCCCTATCCAGCCTGTTGTCGAGACCATGAAAGGGGAAGTGGAGCAGCCGATGGACTGTGGAATAGTGAAGGTGCATATTCTCAGGGTGGAACAAGCATGTGGGGAATGAGATTTTGTGAGTAGTGGGTGTAAGAAGGATCTGCAGAGAATCCTTTCAGTTGCACTATGTAGTTTCCTGTAACCTCAGCCTAGTCTAGGATTCCCTTGCCCTGGTTGGAGCTTAGTCCTAGCTCGGGGGTGACCCACTACTGAGCATGATGAGCAGCGTGGTCTAAGGCTAGGAGATTCGTAGAAGATATGCACGCAGTTGGTGTACTTCAATTGAAATATAAGTACCTATCCCTATGTTCAATTACATGATGTGTATATGTACATGTGTTATAATTGATGAGTATTGCATGTATATGTTGTTATATTATGGGTTTTTCCTGTGAAGTACTTCATTTATTCTTTTACTGTTATTTCCGCATTAATCCATGTATGAATAGAATATGTTGTTTGTTTAGGTTTGTATTCATATGCATATTAAAATTGTCATTTCTATGAGTAGAATGCATCGACCTGGATGGTCGAGGTGTCACAAATTGGTATCAGAGCTAGTTGAGCTAAGTGTAGTGTGTGAGTAGTGGCGTTGCCCGACCTGTTGGTGGCTAGGGACGTTACAATTTGGTTTTCCAATATTTTTACACATTCCAAAAGAAAAGAGAACTAAGTTGGATCCTTCAGGAAAGAAGGGAATATTTGTTGGACATTGTGAGGTCTGTAAGGCCTTCAAAATTTAATATATGAGATTACCATCATATTGATATCAACAGAGATGTAACCTTTGATGAATATGTAACACTCAAAAGATCAAGGAAATTCCAACTTGAAGAAGTATATGAAGAAGAACATGTAGCTCCTAGAGTTGCAAAACCCATGAAAAAGTTACAGTTGCCCCTGATGATGACATTCCAGAAGATCATGGTATGATATAATCTCAAGAAATTCCCCATATGATGATCTCTCACAAGAAAAATCTAGATTGGGAAAGAGAAATTATTCAATATGCAGAGAAGTATGGTGCCCCAAAAGGAATCATGAGACAAAAGAAGAAACCTAAGACATTCTCCAGCTATATGGCCTTTATGTGTGATCTCATAGAAAAGGAACCTACTTTCTTTGAAGAAGTTGTTCAGAAGAAATAATGGATGGATTCCATGACAGAAGAATACCAGTCCATTATAAAGAATGGTGTAAGGGAAGTAGTTCCCAGACCAAAGAACAAATATGTGGTATCTTCCAAGTGGATATACAAAATAAAACATGCAGCGGATGGAAGTATTGAAAAACATAAGGCAAGATTTGTGGCTCGTGGTTTTTCTCAAAAGGAAGGTATTGAATATGAAGAAACATTTTCTCTTGTATCCAGATACACTTCTATCAGAACCATCATAGCTCTTGCAGCCAAAATGAAGTGGAAGTTACACCAGATGGATGTGAAAACAACTTTCTTAAATGGTGTTATTGAAGAAGAAATGTATATAGAAAAACCACAAGGGTTTGAAGTTGAATATAGAAAGACTCATGTCTGCAGGTTGAAGAAATCTCTATACGGGCTAAAGCAAGCTCCTGGAGCTTGGTATGGAAGAATTGATAGTTTCCTGACGAGCTTGGGATTTATCAAAAGTAAAGTTGATCCTAACCTTTACTTCAAGGTTATGAATGATGCACCAGTTATATTGCTACTATATGTGGATGACTTATTATTGATAGGAGAAGAAAATATCATCATAGATTGCAAGAGGAAGCTCATTGCAGAGTTTGAGATTAAATACCTAGGCCCGATGCATTAGTTCTTAGGTCTTGAAGTATGGCATAGCCCAGAGAAGATCTTACTTAACCAAGGGAAGTATGCAATTGAAATAATGAAGAGATTTGACATGTTGGACTGTAAATCCATTAACACACCCATGGAAACGAATTTGAAGCTCTTGGTTGATACTTCATCGAAGTTAGTTGATGCTACTCTATATAGACATATTATTGGTTCGTTGATGTAACTAACGAATACTAGGCCAGATATATGCTTTGTTGTGAACACGTTGAGTCAGTATTTGGTGAATCCTATATGTGTTCACCTTGTAGTTGCAAAGCATGTGATGAGATACCTTAAGGGTACATTGGATTATGGTCTCTATTATACTGGAGATCATGAATTCAAAATGTATGGTTATATAGATTCAGATTGGGCTAGAAGTGCTTCAGACAGGAAAAACACTTCAGAATGTTGTTTTAGTTTGGGTTCATCCATGGCTTCATGGAAAAGAAGGAAGCAATCCAGTATTTCTCTCAGCACAACAGAAGAAGAGTACATTGCAACATGTTCTTCCAGTTGTGAAGCCATATGGCTTTGGAAGTTGTTGACAGGTATGTTTCATGATCTCTATGATAATTCGAATCACATAGAGATCCGGTATCACTATATTCGTGATATGGTGCAGAGGGGAGTTGTTAAGCTCTAATATGTTGGCACATATGAGTAGGTTGTAGATGTGTAGACCAAGCCTCTGTCTCATGTGAAGTTTGAGTACTTCCGAGACAAGCTTGGTGTTTTCTGAAAGGACTTCCCTCAAAAGGGGGAGTGATGCTCATGATACTATGGTATCCTGGCGAACAATAGGTAGCTCCATTAGGATTTTATATACTAGGGGATTGATCATCCCTAGGAATATCCAAAAGGTCTGGTATGGATGGTCTATCAGTGTACCTATGCATGTATATGCCAGTTGTGGTCAATAGTGGTAGCTCCATTAGGATTTTATATCCTAGGGAATCTTATGATTTATGGGAAGATCCTGAAGGTCTGGTGAGGATGGTCTGTCAGAGTACCATGTGGTAGATTTTTAGGATTTTATATCCATGGAATCTTATGATTCCTAGGCAAATCCTGAAGGTCCGGTAAGGACAATCTGTCAGAGTACCATAAATGTTGATGTTGATACACCTACCTCATTTTTTTGCCACATGTTGATGATGTTGTTCTAGCCTCGTGTTGTTGATGATTTCATTATTCTAGCCTCGTGTTGTTGATGATGTTGTTGTTCTAGCCTCATGTTGTTGATGATTGTGTTCCAGCCTCGTGCTATTGATGATGATGTTCCAACCTCGTGTTGTTGATGATGTTGTTGTTCTAGCTTCATGCTGTTGATGTTGATGTTTCAACTTCATGTTGTTGTTGTTGATGATGATGATGATGTTGCTCCAACTGCATGTTGTAAGTGATGATGATATTTATGATGAGAAGAGAAAAAAATTCGATGATTTATAGATGTGCCAGTCAATGTTCCAAATGTTGATGATGATGTTTCCCTCTCCTTCTCTTGATGATGTTTTGTTGGTTCATGTCAGTAGAATACCCTATTCATTAAGGGGGAGTGTTGAAATATTGTAACTTCGAAGAATATTCTAATTATATTTGAGTTATTATCTTATAGATCAAATCCCCTTTTGCCAATTTATCATGTTGGGTTTTGTATAATATCAAATCCCCTTTTGTGGATTGGTCAAACCATATTTGTATGGTGTTATTTGTGAAGTCGGCCCCTAGTGTTTATAAAGTGGTTTTAAACATTTCTAGAAGTTGGCCCTACTAAGTGAATAGACATAACCCTAGCGCCTCCTCAACTAGTATTTATATGTGAGTATGGTGCCTCACTTGTTCACACTCGCTCTCACTCATCTAGTGCGCATATATTGAAGGAAGTTTCAATTGCAAGAGGAAGGAGAAGAGTGGTGCATGCTCAGTATTAGTTTATTCTTGGTGTTTTGGTCTTAGCCTTGGCATTGTATTGGCAATCTATTATTGAGGAAGTTTTTGTTGGGTTTTCTCCCCCATGAGGATTTCCCAGGACAAAATGTTGCATACCTTATGAGTGTGTTTCTTTCAGTGATCCTCTTTATGTTGTTGTTTTGGAAATGAATTGAATGCTCATGTGATTTGGAAATAAACTAATAACAACAGTAAAAAATTAACAAAGGTATATGTGTTGTAAATACAGAGAGGGGGGGTGAATCAATATTACCTTTAATCAATTTGTAATTATTTTTCAAACCACAACAATGAATTAACACTAAATTTAATAATTAATTATTTATCATTAATAAGAATCACAATTTCTATATAGCAGCAAGTTCTGATTGTGAAGGACACCAATCCTTTTTAGAGAACCAACTCTAGGAGACACAAATACCCTTCCTTTTCTGAGCACCTACTCAAGGAAGCTGAAACTCCCTGATTCTTCAAGCACCAACTTGAAAGGAGGCACCAACACCCTAGTTGTTTCAAGATTTTGTTTGAAGAGGACTACAGTCCTTCCTAGCTCCTCCCTTCCACCCTTACTGCACAATTTTTATCTTTACTCTCATATATTCTGGTGACTTTGCTTCATGCATACTTAGATATTTCCCAAGTCACACTTTCATTCTTCATTATTATGAGTTTATATATCCTTCCAAATGTTGTGCATCAATGAACCATTGTGTCTTTTTAATGAATCAATGTGCCTCTTCATTTACAATAGATTGTAATAAATAATTAACCTAATCGACTTCAAATTACTTGTAGATTAATTAAGTTTTGTTCTTTCTCATGTCAATATTTCTTATGGAATGATTGATCCGACAACCCTTCATGAAATTGACTAAAACAGTTAATTTCTTCGTTGCATTGAGCTTTGGTTTCATAGAGACTCAGCTATCATCTAATCGAGATCAAGATTAAATATTGACCATTGATTTCTATGCCCATATATATGTTATTCATGCCTAACTTTTTTAGGCACCTATGTGATTCCTTCAACCCACTTTATCTTTTAATGATGAACGATTGAAATTGCACCCATGATTTGATAAAATGGACTACCTTACTTGGAATAAGATCTTGATCCAATGACTCTAACTTAATCGCTCGGTGAGATGGACGGTCCATTTTTCATCTAGGCGTTTTAGACAGAATGATGGTTTGGATATAATCAACCATTGAGTGGATGGTTCTTATTCATTTTAAACATGGACTTTTACTTATAATTATTTCATGTGATAGGTTTGCAGATTCTCAGACTTGCAGACTCACATGTCTTCTCGAGTGTCATCAAAATGCACGCCCAAATTCCATAACCTCCAAGATGAACCTATACTTAAAGAAATTTAAGTGATATTTCTTGGGTTCACGAACTCTCAGACTTGTAGACTCACATGTCTTCTCAGGTATCATATAAATGCACTTCCAACTTTTGTTGCCTCCATAATGAACCATACTTGGAATTTTACTTAGAATTATTTTATGTGACAGGTTCGCGGACTCTCAGACTTGCGGCCTCACGTGTCTTCTCGGGTGTCATCAAAATGCACACCCAACTTCCATTACCTCCATAATGAACCATACTTAGAATTTTTAAGTGATATCGATAGAATATGATAATTAGCAAATTTTGGTTGCTCAATGGACTCACGAAAAGAGATATGAGTTGTCTGATTTTGATCCAATGATCAACATCATTTCTTCGTTGTTTACCATTTGATTGTTCTCTTATTTTGATGCAATGATCATCATTTTTCTTCATTCTTTAATGTTGATTCCTGTAAATGGTATAGCCAGATACTTGTCTCCAATGATCGTCGCAGTGGAAAAGTTTCGAAGTCTGATTGGCTTCAATCTACGATTGAAGATTATCACTCTCGATTTGACTATTGGTACTTAATTTCCTCCAACCTCTGGTTCCACCTCAATATTATGTTCCTATATTGTCCCAAAAACTACATCAAGGAACAATATTCCTCCTCGACCCCTTTGGCTTATGCACGATCTCTGCAATTCTATTTCTCTTGAGCTTTTCTTTTCTCCTACGCATTCTTATGCATACATTTTTCCATGGTTGACATAAATGACAACTAATATTCCAACAATATCCTCCTTTGGCATTAATGGCAAAAAAATAATAACCCCTTATTTTAACTAGGTTTTTATTGTTAATCCTCCCCCTTTGACAAAAATGAAAGAAGGGATATTTCTTCTCTCCCCATGTCCATGTGCTCCTTCTTCTGCTTTTGTAGCTTTTAATGAGGTATGGGAATTACTCCCAATTTCTGTCTAATTTTTTCAAAATTACTTCTTTGTAGAGGTTTTGTGAATATGTTTGCAATTTTCTCTTTAGTATCAATATATTCCACTTTGACTACCTTTTGAGAAACTTGATCTCTCAGAAAATGGTATTTAATTGGGATATGTTTGGTTTTAGAATGCATAACATGATTCTTAGATATATTTATGGCATTGGTGTTGTCACGTTTAATATTGATTGGATGATCATATTTCACTTGTACATCTTCTAGGGTTCGTTTCATCCAGATTACTTGTATGCAGGAAGATGCATCAACAATGTACTCTGCTTCTATTGTAGATAGTGATATGGATGTCTAATTTTTACTTAACCATGATACCAGACATTTTCCTAGGTAGAATGATCCTCCACTAGTAATTTTCTTGTCATCTACACTACCAACCCAATTTGCATCAGTATATGCAGTCAATGTAAAATCTTGTGTTTTTGGAAGCCATAAACCAAACTCTAGGGATCCTTTAAGATATCTAAATATCCTTTTTACTTCCTTCATGTGAGTTTCTTTAGGTGCAGATTGAAATATACCTACTACTCCTACATCCTGCAAGATATCTGGTCTTGTTGTCATTGCATATAACAAGATACCAACCATTGATCTGTACATGGTTTAGTCTACTTTTGGCGAATCATCATCTAGGCTTAGTTTGCATCTTGTGACCATGGGAGTGTAAATCAGTTTATTGTCTTCCATTTGGAATTTATTTAGCATTTATTTGATATATTTAGTTTTGGAAATGAATATTCCATTATCTATTTGAGTGACTTGTAAACCTAGGAAGAAAGTCAGTTCCCCTAGCATAAACATTTCAAATTCTTTCTACATTTCTGTAGAAATTGTTTTTCTTAGTATAGTAAGATTACTTCCAAATATGATATCATCTACATATACCACCACAACATTGATACCTTGATCCTTAATTTTTATATATAGGTTTTTGTCATTAGTCCCTCTCTTATATCCTTGTTTTTGCAGATATTGATCAAGTCTTGAGAACCATGTTCTAGGGGCTTGTTTAAGACCATATAGAGCCTTCTTTAGTTTGCACACATAATCCTGATTTTCTATTAATATGAATCCTTTTGGTTTCTCTATATATACTTCTTATAATGTGCCATTCAAGATTGCTGACTCGACATCCATTTGATAAATTTTGAAGTTTCTAAAGCATGCAAATGCCAAGAACATTCTGATGACCTCTAGTCTTGTTATTAGGGAAAACATCTCTTCAAAGTAAATACCTTCCACTTGGGCATATCCTTTGCGTACTAATCTGGATTTGTTCTTTATTATATGTCCACTTTCGATGAGTTTGTTTTTAAATCTCCACTTGGTTCCTACCACATTCTTGTCTTTTGGTCTAGGAACAAGTTCCCATGCATGATTTTTCTCAATTTGATCAAGTTCCTCATTCATTGATTTTATCAAATCTTCACTCTTGTTGGCTTCTGCAAAAATTTTGGGTTCTATTACTGAAATCATTGCTTGTTCAAAATCAAATCTAAGTTTCCTTCTTTTTTCTACTCCTACTTCTTTATCCCCTATAATTTGATTTTCAGGGTGTTTCTTTTGAACTCTTTTTGATGGTGCTTTTGGTAAGGGTGTTTCTTCCTCATTCTTCTCTTCATTAGTTTGTGGTTCATTCTCATGTAGTTATTTAATATCTTCTTCATCTTGTGATTCACCATCTTCTTCATCATCACTAGTTCTTCTCCATTCATAAATTTTTTATTCATCTTGAGATTTGATTTTTCTCAATTTTAGATCATCTATTTTTACATTTGCACTTTCCACTATTTTGTGCAATCTTGGATTATAGCACTTGTAATCCTTTTTCTTAGGTGAATATCCCAAAAATATGCCTTCATCTGATCTAGAGTCAAATTTCCATAGATTATCTTCGTCCCTCTTGATGTAACACTTACTTCCAAAGACTGTGAAATGTTTCACATATGTTGGTATTCCAAACCATAATTCATAAGTTGTTTTCTCATGGTTGGCTCTTAGTTGTGCTCGATTAAGTATGTGGACTACTGTATATATTTCATCTCTCCAAAATTTGTTTGGGAGCATAGCTTCATTCAATATAGTTATTGCAGTCTCTTGAATAGTTATGTTTTCCCTCTCAACAACTCCATTTTATTTAGGATTTCTTGGAGCTAAGAATTGTCTCTTGATTCCATGATCTTAACAAAACTTATTGAATTATTTAGAGGTAAATTCCCCTCCATTATCTGATCTTAAACATTTGATTTTAAGATCTGTTTCATTCTCTACATAAGTCTTGAATGCTTTAAACTTTTCAAATGCCTTAGATTTTTCTTTGATAAAATATACCCAAGTCATCCTTTTGTAGTCATCAATGATTAGCATGAAGTAGTGGTCTCCTTGTATGCTTCTAGTCTTAGAGGGCTCACAGATATCAGTGTGAACAATCTCCAAGGGTTTTGATGTAGAATTCTCTTTTGTCATGAATCTGAATCTTGTCTTCTTTCCTAATTGACAGTGTTTGCAAACAATATTTGAGGGTTTGATGACTTTTGGATTGTCTTTTACAAATTCCTTTTTACTATCCTTGATCAGGTTATCAAAGTTCAAATGTCTTATCCTTCTATTCCATAGCCAACTTTCATCTGCTTGACTCATATGGAATTCTTCTTCTTCCTTAATATTTAAGATATACGCATTGCTTGAAGTTCTTGGTGCAATAACAACTAATTTTCCTGATCCTTCTTCTTTTATTTCACATTTTTGGGAGTCAAATATGAGTATATTCCCTTGATCACAAGTTTGGCTAACACTTAGAAGATTAGGCTTTAGATTTTCAACAAGTAACATGTTTTCTGATATTTTTTTTATTATTTCCCAAGGTGACGGTGGCTTTCCAAGTATTTTAACAGATACATTATCTCCAAATGTGACACTTCCTTTTTCCCTTTTTGTTAGTTTGAGAAATTTACTTTTATCTCCTGCCATATGTTTGGAGCATCCACTGCCAATGTACCATTGACACTTTTTGTTCTTGGAATACGGGGCTACTTTGCATTATGTATCTTCCATATGTTTTCCTTTCCATATTTTCTTATCTTGAGTGATAAAACAAATTGTTTTTGAGGTTAGCATACATTCATTAGTTTGATGACCATAATTGTTTCACTTCTTGCATTCAACATTGAACATTTGTAATGGAGAGAATGAATTGTAACTTCTATTCTTCGGATTATTTTTGTTTCTTTTATATTTTTTATTATTTCTATGAATGTATGATTTTCCATAAGCCTTGAAATGTATTGCTTTATGTCCAAAGTTATTCCAAGAGTAGCAATATCCAAGAAAGAAGTGTTGATATCTCTTAGGAGGAGTTCTTCTAGCCATTATATTCCATTTTTCTTCTTTCTCTTTTGTGGGAGGTGCAGACTTCAGCATATTATGAACAGTCTTTAATGATGCCTTCTTCATCTTGTTGTTTTCAATTTTTAAGGTGCTCTTAAGAGCATTTGCATAACCGATTTTCCTTTCGTCCGTCTTCTGTGTTGTAGAGGTTGATTTTGTATCATACCCATGTCCTGTCTTATCCTTTGGTGATATTTGACTATTTAGAATGTCATCCAATATTCTTGAACTATTTTCAAATCTTGAGTGATTCTTTCCTTTCTAAAGTTCCTTTTTCAGAAGGACAATTTCAGCTTCTCACTTCTCATAGTATTTTTGTTTTTCATTAAGTTGTTCAGTTAAGATCTCTTCTATTATTTTGGCTTCTTGGATTTGAGTCTTCAATTCAATGATGATTTGTTCATTTTCCTTGACTGATTTTGATATTTCTCTTTCTCTTGATTTTTGTGCTTCCTCAAACTCTAGTAATTGTCCTTTTAGTGACTTAATCATGTTTTTATATTGTTTGATCTCTTCCAGAGCATTGAAACATTCTGCTTCAAGATCTACTTCACCTTCCTCTTCAGATTTTTCATCCATACCAAAATTATTTTTAGTAGGATTATCATGTTTCTCTATACACATAAATATATGCTCTAATTCTTCTTCTTCTCCTTCACTTTCTTCAAATGAGATGTTTTCTTCTTTGGTGTAGAAGGTCTTCTTATTTTTGTGAACTTTCTTCTTGTTTCCAGTTTTTCTCTTCTTGTAATATTTGTATGTTTCTTCACCATCACTTTCTTCTTGTTTTAGATAGGGACATTTTTTGGCGAAATTTCCAAATTTGCCACAGTTAAAACATTTAAGAGGTAGTTTTCCTTTGAATTTACCAATTCCTTTCTTAAGTTTTTTCATGAAATTTTCTACTTATTCATCATATATTTCTTATTGATCTTCATTGGACACTTTCTCCTGATTCTTCTTAGATTTTCTTTCTTTGAAGGAAATTTCATCTTTAGATGGCCTTTCTTTCCCCACCCTCATCTCATAGGATATGAGGATTCCATGGAGCTCATCCATAGTGAGTTTGTCAAGGTTGTCTCTATCCTCTAAGGTATAGATCTTGGCATCATATCTCATAGGCAATGATCTCAATACTTTCTGAACAATATATTTATCTTCTACTATTTCTCCCAATGCTCTAATTGAGTTGACTATCTCATCTACTCTCTGAAGATATTCTGCAATATTTTCTTCTTCCTTCATCTTTAGATTTTCAAACTGTGCTTTGAGTGTTTGAATTTTGGCTTGTTTTACCTTGCTATATCCTTCATAAATAAATTTAAGTTTGTCCCATAATTCTTTGGTTGATTTGCAGTGCATTACTTTTACAAATATATTTCTGGATAATCCACTTAAAATGGAATTAACAACTCTTGAATTTCCATTGCATAAATTATTTGCAACAACATCAGTTAGTGGGGAAGATGGTGCAATGTATCCATCTTCTACATATTTCCAAATATAAAATTCAAGTACCATCAGATGACTCTTCATCCTTATTCTCTAAAAATCATAGTCATCTCCTTTGAATAGTGGTGTTATTTTGGATGGCATTCCTTGTTCATGATCTATTGGATTCTTCAAGATCTACCTTCTAGTGGTTAGACTGTGGTAAAGTAACCTTCTCTTATACCACTTGTTTTAAATACTGANGGTGAATCAGTATTACCTTTAATCAATTAGCAATTCTTTTTCAAATCACAACAATGAACTAACATTGAATTTAATAATTAATTAATTATCATTAATAAGAATTACAATGTCTGTATAACAATAAGTTGTGATTGTGAAGGACACCAATCCTTTTTAGAGCACCAACTCTAGGAGACATAAATCCCCTTCCTTTTCTAAGCACCTACTCAAGGAGCTACAACTCCTTGCTTCTACAATAACCAACTTGAAAGGAGGCACCAATCCCCTAGTTGTTTCAAGCTTATGTTTGAAGAGGACTGCAGTCCTTCCTAGCTCCTCCCTTCCACCCTCACTACACAATTTTTATTTTTAATCTCATATATTCTCGTGACTCTGCTTCAGGTATACTCAGATATTTCTTGAGTCACACTTTCATTCTTCATTCTTATGAGTTTATATATCCTTCCAAATGGTGTGCATCACTGAACCATTGTGTATTTTCAATGAATCAATGTGCATCTTCATTTACAATAGACCGTAATAAAGAATTAACCTAATAGACTTCAAGTTCCTTATAGATTAATTAAATTTTGTTCTTTATCATGTCAATCTTTCTTATGGAATGATCGAAATGACAACCCTTCATGAAATTGACTAAAATGGTTAATTTCTTCATTGCACTGAGATCTGGTTTCATAGAGACTCAACTACTGTCTAATCGAGATCAAGATTAAATATTGACCATTGATTTCAATGTGCATATATCTCTTATTCATGCCTAACTATTTTAGGAACCTATGTGCTTCCTTCAACCCACTTTACCTTTTACCGATGAACGGTTGAAATTGCATCCATGAGTTGATCCAATGGCCTACCTTACTCCTAAGAAGATCTTGATCCAATGACTCTGAATTCATCGCCTGGTGAGATGGACGGTCCATTTTTCATCTAGGCGCTTTAGACAAATCAACGGTTCAGATATAATCAATCGTTGAGTGTGTTAGCACTCCGTAAATCTATTCAACTGATAAACAGATGACGAAGGTAACTTTTTCAACAAACTTTGAGACCCAAAACTAGCCTTTCGGATCTAGAGAGGGCTCTCTCGGGAGGCACAGTCTCCGCACAGGATTTGGTTTTGAAAGCAGTGGCTAGATTTAACACCTTTGATGTAATGGGTTTTGGTTATATTGGCGCAAGAAAGTAAGACTTGGGCTATGGAGTCAATTTAAGGGAATGACAGAGACAAATGACTCGGTGACTGAACCTGAGAAGATATGGCTAGGCAAGCAATAGTCTTCAGTGTAAAACCGTAATGTGTGGTGGGGAGAAAAACACAGGAAGTAACTCGGAGTACCACTACGGGTGAATTAGGAGTTAGATTTTAGAAGAAAACGTTTTGTCTAAGTGGCATGAACAAGGGGCGTTGTACAACGAATCCATAGGTTTGAAAATTCATTATGAAATAGACAGAAAAGGATATGAATAAATATGACAGGAAGCACATATGAAAAGAAAGAGGCACAATAAATCCGACTGCTACAACTAGAATCTTTTCATCAAGTTACAGGACCTTTACATTAAGTTTCGGTCAAAAAACTCAAATTTCTTCCAATAGTTTTCTTCTACCAATTTTTCCAACCAACTTGGCTTACATCGAAAAGATGAAATATATAAACGAGGGCGCCGCTTGGGCTACCCTTTTTTCTTACTGCTAGCTCTAAAAACTAGGAAACTGAGTCGTATGCGTCAAAGACTCTTCACATGGTGTTTTCAAAAAATAGACAATAATCACGTCGGTTTACACATGACTATTTGCAAATTCTCCACGAGGATATGATCATCGGATAGGTGTTGATATGAGGAAAATATGTGTCAGTTTTCCCCTTCGATTGGATGTCTGAGAGGGAAGGTGTCTACCAGGAACTCACTATCTGCTATAACGGCTTTGATTTCTGTTGCAGGCTCATTTGCTGGGAAAAATATGCGCGACAGGTGGCAGTTTGATTGTCACGGATGTTACCAAAATGGTAGGGTGCTTATACTACCAAGATTTATCTTACATTTGCGGGCGCAGAGACGAACACCTGCTAAACTTGTTTTTTCTGTGCACTGGCGAGAGTCATGTGGGCTTCCTTCTCGAACACTTTGCATTCCCTGGAATGCTTTGTATTCCTTTCCTCTGACCACCTCTGTGCTTCTCCCAGATATAAAATGGTGTCTTGTGCCTCTCTGAGCTATCTTTTTATCCATGCCACGTTCCCTTCGCAACCCTATGCTACTAACATTTCCATAGTCTTTGACGCTAGCTACCGCCTCAACTCCATGTTTTCTTAATAGAGTTCAGTGATAGCCAACTTTTCCTTCTTTAATTTCCAAGATGGCTCCTGATCATTCGCTCCTGTGATATCCATTTCCCTTGTTCTTCTCCTCCTTTCACGGCTCGATCCTCCAGCGGGCTCCAATTGGATGGCGTGCATGAGTAGTTCTTCGGCCACCGATCTGGCATGCGTCTCTTCTGAAACTCGAGCTTCCTCAGCTTCCTTGTTCTTCCTTGGCCTACCCCTTCTCCGAGGTATTTGTTGTTGGGGAGACAGGACTTCTACTATCTTTCCTCCCTACACAAGTATTTTTGCCTCATGCTCTATGCAGTTTGATCTAATAGTCTCTGCGGTTAAAGGAATAACTCCTTTCACGTCCTTGGGAATGCTTGCTACGGGTGAGAATGACTCTCAATCATTTTGGGGCTTGGAACTGGCAATTATGTTGCGTCGCGTGCCTTTTCTTACATTCTGGGAGTCGCCATGTCATGACTAGTGTGTACTTTGTGCGCAATATATCCGACAAATGCACATGGAGAGAATTTTGATCGACCTAAAATGGAAAGGGAAATTGCAAACAGAGTGCAGACTTGGTTCCACGACTGAAATGGGCGTCGAGCATCTGAAATTTATAACAATTAGGGAAAAAGGGGAGATCGTGCTAGAGGACAGTGAATTCATGGCGACGGGATGTTTTGAATCAAATTGCAGATTTTCCATGGCACATCCCTGTGCGTAAAACATAGACGATAAGGTTCGCATGGCATGCATGATACGAACGCCGTGATTTTTTTTTCCCTCGGCCTTCATGATGAACTGCTAATAACTGTTGGACTTGCCGATGTGACTTCCATTAACTACCTGACTCGACCTGGGGCACATAGAGACTGATTTCTAAACTAGACTCGACTCTTTGAAAAACACATACCCGTACTAGTCACGCATGTTTCGAATCAGACATTCCTTCCCGTTTCCAAGGGCCAACTAGACACTTGCTGACTTCGACCCCATGGTGCTACATACCTGACTTCACATGTTTGGGAACATGGGCCATACCTCGACTAAAACCAACTCTAACTACATAGAAAAATGGCGGCACTAACAACTAGCTCCAACAGGGATGCTATCCTCCTCGTGAGGTAGCAAAGAACAATAGACTAGGTGCCTGACCATTCAGATTTATTTGACCTTCAGACACTGAGAGAAATAAATGACAGATAAAAAACAAACTAAACCTATCAACACAGCTTCTAAAACTTCAGCATAAACTTAGGGCCTTCACTTCGGGCTTCAATTATCTGTTGACCTACTGACTCGATGCAAAAACAAAATGACTATTTATTATGACAAATGACTTGAACGAATTTTATTTTGTCAGATAATGTTTGAGGAACCTGTCGTTTATAGGCCCCCAACCAAAACATTCTCCATCTAATCCTTCTAGAAAATAAGCATTGCTCCCACAATGATCGTTGATTCTGAATGGACTAATCCAAAGATGGTCGAAATTTTTGTGCTTTCCTTTGTCCTCATTTCTCATGTCCCATCTCAACACTATATCACCCAACTGGAAATCCTCTAGCTTATAACGCTTATCAAAAGCTTTCTTCATCCTCTCCTGATGGTGTTGTGACCGATTATACACATGTTCCCTTGCTTGATGTGTGTGAATTAGCTGGTTTATTCTCCTTTTCGCATCATTTGGCTCGACCTCATGTTCTTGCAACAGTTTTCTGACGGGCGCGGTCCCAATGAAGTAGGGAAGATTACATTTGCGTTGTAAATGATTTGTAAAGGCGACGTTGAGATGGACTTATTGGTGGTAACCCGGTCTTCCCACAACGCATAGATAAGCTTTTTATGCCAGGCTCTCTTGTTGTCTTGTAGGAGTCGTTTGATGATCCTGGTTAGGCTCTTATTTGAGTATTCTACTAACCCATTTCCTTGTGGATAGTACGTCATAGAATTCCCCAAGGTTATGTTATAATACTGACAAATTTTTTCCATCCTCTTAGACTTGAATGCGGCCATGTTGTCTGTTACGATTTTGACGGGACACCTGAACCTCGACAAGATGTTTGTCTCCAGGAATTGAATGATGACTGTGTCAATAGCTTGCTTTGCGTGGATTTCCTCTATCTACTTTGTGAAATAGTCAGTGGCTGTGAGTATGCATTTGTGTTGCGCGGAGGATGGTGGATTTATTTCTCCTATGAAATCTAGACCCCACTACATGAAAGGTGCTTCGACTGAGATCGACTTTACTGGCAGGGGCTGCAGCTTTCTTCTCCCGTTGAAAATCTGACATTCGTGGTAGCTGGAGACCTCTTTATACACATCAGTGAAGATTGTAGGCTAGTAGTAACCTGCCCTTAGGATTTTGTGCGTAGTAGTTTTCCAGTAGTGGTGTCCTCCGCAGTCACCTTTGTGGAATTTTTGTATGGCCCGCTTTGTGTCATCTTCCAACAAACAACTCAACAATATTCCCCTGGGGTCTTTCCCGTAGAGTGAATTGTCCAAAATGCAGAACTTGATTTCTTTAAGCTTGAGAAATCTGGCCTTAGTATTACTTATAACACCCGGAGGGGCCTGCAGATTCTCCAACATATAGATGATGTCTTCATACCATGGCGAATCAATGAACTGATGAGATACCTGCGTAGTTTTTTCTTCTTGGGGGCATTCTGACAAATCAACGATGAGATTCATTCCTACAGCATCGCAGTCTGACTGCACCATTAAATTTTCAAGGCCCTGGCCCTTGATCAATTTGGTAGGATTGATCTCAAGATCATATTCTAGCATGGTCGCTATCCACTTGCCTCTCCTTCCTTCCAGGTTGGGTTGAGTCAGGATATATTTTACTGAGTTGCTAGGTACATAAGCGATGATATGGGAGTGCGATATGTATGTCCTGAACTCTTTCAGGGATTTCACCAAGGCGTACACTTATTTTTCCATAATGTCGTACCTTAGTGGAGCATTGTGCAACGTCCGACTGAAATAGGCTATGGGTTTTTCGAAGTCCTACTCGTGTTTCTGTAACAGCATGCCAACAATAGTGTGTTCTGAGGTGAATGAAAACATGATGAAATCCTTTGTAAAATATGGGATGGCTAGCACAGGAGATTTGGTCAGTGCCACTTTGATATCTTCAAAAGACTTCTTGGCCTTCGGGTTCCACTTGATCTCGTTTCCCTTCCTGAGCATGTAGGTTATGTTCTTTATGATTTCGGCCAGGTTTGGGATGAATCTCCTCAAAAAGTTCACTTTTCCCAGGAAGGATTGCACTTCTTTTTTACTATGTAGGGTGTCAATCTTTAGGATTCTGTCAACCTTGATGGGGTTAATTCCTTCCTTGGAGATGATTTGTCCTAATAGCTTCCCCTCTTCCACCACAAAATGATATTTCTTTGGATTTATAGATATGTCGAACTTCCTGCACTTCTAGAAAACCTTCTTTAGGTGCTTGAGATGTTGTTTGTCGGAGGCAGAGTACATTGTGATGTCGCCCAGGTAATTCACGATGAACTTGTCCTTCTCATCAATAAACGTGATGTCCATTTCCCTCTGGAAAGTGGCTCCAACATTCATCAGGCCGAAAAGCATCTTGGCGTACATGAATGTTCCCCATGGAGTTGTGAAAGTTGTTTTTGTTGAAATAATGTAATTGCAAAGTGTATTATTATTATTATTTCATATATTATTCATTGGATCAATCCCCATTGTGGATTGATCATGTCGTCTATTGTAAAAGGACCAAATCCCTTTTTGTGGATTGGTCATAATGTAATTGTAATAGGTAGTAAGAGAAGTCAACCCCAAAATATATCAAAGAGGCCCCGGAATATAATAAAGGTGGTTATAACCACCCAGAAGAAGAAGTCATCCCTACCAGTGAAAGGACACTCCCACATGTGCCAGTATTGTATAAATAAAGAGGCTAGCGCCTCACTTAGACACACAATCACTTATTCATTGAGAGACAAGTTTTGGAGCTATAGTTGGAGAAGAAAGAGAGAGAGAGGTGCATCTTTGAGAGAGGACATTATGTAGTTGTTTGAGTTATCTCTTAGCATTGTATTGGCTATCTATAATAAGGAAGTGTTGGGTTTTCTTCCCCTAGAGGGTTTCCCAGGATAAATGTTGTGTCTCTTGTGATTGTCTATTTCTCAATGATCTTGTCTTATGTTGTTGTTATCTATTGAAATGCAAAGAACTATAATAATGGCTTAAACATTAACATGGTATCAGAGCCAAGCTTAAGAGAGCATCTTTCACAAGAGAAAAGTGAAAAACGTCATTGTTGTCGTACATGCAAATTAGGGATTTTTGGTGGTGAGGTATTTCAGCCCTAAAACCATCTAGAATAGTATGCCCTCCCTCAATGATCATTTTGGCACCTTCAGCGCACCTTTTCAGTGGCTAGATCTCCTGGAAAGTGAAACCCTAGTTTCATAAAGTACAAGAAAACCAAAGTACCAGAAGTACCAGAAGTACCAGAGTACCAGAGGTACCAGAAAACCAGAAGCACCAGTCCAGAAATCGACAGATCAAGTTTGGAGGGGTAAAATTTGGATTTTCTCATATCCAAGCACACCAGGCTACTCGCCTCAGCAAAGCGCACCTACTGGTAAGTTCAAAATTTGATTTTGAATATTTTCATTTTTGGACATTTTCCTAGCTTCAAGTAAAAGATGTCTGTAAGCATTAAGCTTGTTGAAAAGCTAGAAGGTGTGGAAAAATTTCGTGCCTGGAAGTATAGGATTGGTCTCATTCTTGAAGAGAATGACCTAGCAATATTCGTCAAAGAAGAAGTGTCGGAGCCCGCCGATGCTGCAAAAAAAGCAAAGCACCAAAAGAACACAATCAGGGCCAAAAGAATCATTGAAGATTCAATCAAAGACCACCTGATTCCCTATGTGTCATCAAAGAAGACTCCGAAAGAAATGTTTGATGCCCTAAATAGAATATATGAAGGAAAGAACATAAACCGAAAGATGAATCTTAGAACTCAGTTCAAGAATACAAGCATGCAGAAAGGAGAATCAATCCAAGAATACTTCTCCAGAATATCCTAATTCAAAGAAAAACTAGAAGCAATTGGAGATACTATAGACGAAGACAAACTTATAATGATGGCCCTAAATGGTCTCACAAGACCTTGGGATGCATTCATCCAAATGATTTTTTCCAGAACAATGAAACTAAAGTTTGAAAGTCTATGGGAAGAATGCATCCAAGAAGAAATAAGAGTATCTAATCGAGAGGCTTTACTAGCAAGAGATGAAGATCAAGCCCTAGCTACTCACACCAAAGGAGGAAGAAAGAAGTCTTACTTCTAGAAAGAGACTTACAAAGAGTTTCAACCCCAAAACAAATTCAATCATAAAGAATCTCATCCAAGGACATTTCAGAAGAAAGGGCAATGAAAGGAAAGAGATTACTCAGATGTACAATGCTACCACTGTGACAAGATGGGACACATTGTGAAATTTTGTCCATCTAGACGAGAAGAATACAAGAGGAAACAAAAGAGGCACCATCCCATGCAGTTGAAGATGAAGAGCCACCTGCAAAGATGTTAAGAGAACAAATTCAGGAACATGTCTTAATCTCGGCCCTCTCAGGATTGATAACACCTGGAGAGGAAACTTGGCTCATTGATAGTGGTGCCTCCAAGCACATGACAAGACAAAGAGATATTCTCTCTTACATTTCATAAAAGAAGTTTTCTCAGAAAGTGACACTTGGAGATGATTACCAATATCCCATCAAGCGAGTGGGAGAATCAAACTACAAACTGAATTCAGGAAATTCAATGAAGATGAAGGATGTACTTTATGTACCAGGTTTGACAAAGAACCTACTCTCCATTTCATCTTTAGAAAAGAAAGGCTTCAGAACTTCCTTTATAGATGGAGAAGTTCTTATGTGGGCTAAAGGAGAAACCTTAAATGAAGCAATAATCATTGGAAGTGAAGAAAATGGCTTGTATAAGCTAAAGGGTCACTTAGAAGCTGCCATGACCCATGCCATTGAAAACTCATGTGAAATTTGGCATAGAATATTAGCTCACATTAACTACAAGGTGCTACCATACATATGCAAAGTTGTCATAGGTTTACCAGAACTCAAGTTTGATCATGAAGGCGTATGCAATGGATGTGCGCAAGGGAATAACATCAAGAACCCTTTTCCGAAGAGAGACAACAAAGTAGAAGGAGTCTTATAACTCATCCATTCATATGTGTGTGGCCCAATGCCATCATCCTCCATGAGTGGGTATGTATACTATGTATCATTCATTGATGATTATTCTCGTAAGACGTGGTTGTATTTTTTGAAATCTAAAGATGAAGTGTTCAACAAGTTCAAGGAATTCAAAGCCTTGATAGAGAATCTTTCTGAAAGAAATATTAAGATACTCAGGTCAGATAATGGAGGAGAATACACCTCAAAAGAGTTTGTGAACTTCTGCAAAGATGTTGGGATCAAGAGGGAACTCACTATTCCCTATAATCCTCAACAAAACGGTGTGGCTGAAAGAAAGAACAGAACAATAATGGAAGTCGTGAAGACCATGATCCATGATCAAGATCTTCCTATGTGCTTATGGGAAGAAGCAACAATGGCAGTCATATATGTGCAAAACCAATTGTCCCATAGTGCACTTGGGTTCAAGACCCCGGAAGAGATGTTCACCGGACAGAATCCAAAGGTAAGCCATCTCAAAATATTTGGCTGCCCATTATTTATACATATACCGAAAGAGAAAAGAAACAAGCTGGAACCCTTAGGAAAGAAGGGAATATTTGTGGGATACTGTGAGGTCTCCAAGGCCTTCAATATCTATATACCAGGTCACCACCACATTGATATCATCAGGAATGTGACCTTTGATGAATATGCATCGCTCAAAAAATCAAGAAAATGCCAGCTTGAAGAAGTATATGAAGAGGAACCCATAATCCCCAGAGTTGCAGAATCAGTGAGGGAGGTTCCCAGAGCTGTTGAACCAGTGAGGGAAGTCATAACTTCCCTTGATGAGGAAATTCTAGAAGATCATGACGTAGTAGAGTTTCAAGAACCTCCTCATATGATGATCCTCCATAAAAGAAAGCCAGCTTGGGCTAGAGAGCTTATTCAAGATGGAGAGAAGTATGGTGTTCCCAAAGGAACCACGAGACATGTGAAGAAATCTAAGCCATTCTTCAGTTATATGGCTTTGATGTGTGATCTCCTATAAAAGGAGCCTACCTACTTTGAAGAAGCCATTCAGAAGAAAGAATGGGTAGATTCCATGATACAAGAATACCAATCCATAATAAAGAACGATGTATGGGAAATAGTTCCCATACCGAATAGCAAGGATGTGGTATCGTCCAGATGGCTCTTCAAAATAAAACATGTTGTTGATGGAAGTATTGAGAAGTATAAAGAAAGATTTGCAGCTCCTGGATTTTCTCAAAAAAAAGGCATTGACTATGAAGAGACATTCACTCCTGTAGCCAGATACATTTTGATCAGGACCATCATATCCCTTGCAACTAAGATGAAGTGGAAGTTACACCAGATGGACGTAAAGACAGCTTTCCTAAATGGTGTCATTGAAGAGGAAGTGTATATAGAGCAACCTCAAGGATTTGAAGTTGAATACAAGAAGTCTCATGTCTGCAAGTTGAAGAAATCCTTGTACTGATTGAAGCAAGCTCCTAGAGCTTGGTATGGATGGATAGACAACTTTCTGACGAGCTTGGGCTTTACCAAGAGTAAAGTAGATTCTAACCTCTACTTCAAGGTTATGAATGATGAGCCAGTGATACTATTTCTATATGTGGATGACTTATTCTTAACTTAAGAAGAAAATCTCATCACCGAATGTAAGAAGAGACTCGCTTCAGAATTTGAGATGAAAGACCTTGGACTAATGCACTATTTCTTAGGTCTTGAGGTATGGCAGAGTTCAGAGAAGATCTTCCTTAACCAAGGGAAGTATGCAGTTGAAATCTTGAAGAGATTCGACATGTTAGAGTGAAAACCCATGAATACACCCATGGAAACGAAGCTGAAGCTGATCGTCGATACTTCGTCAGAATTGATTGATGCCACACTATATAGACAGATTATTGGATCACTGATGTACCCGACGAACACCAGACCAGAAATTTGTTTTTTCATGAACACCTTGAGTCAGTTTCTGGTAGAACCCAGACATGTTCACCTTGTGGCTGCAAAACATGTGATGAGGTACATTAAGGGTACATTAGATTGTGGTCTCAATTATGATGGAGATCATGATTTCACATTGAGTGGGTACACTGATTCAGATTGGGAAGGAAGTGTTTATGATAGAAAAAGCACTTCAAGATGTTGTTTCAATTTGGGATCAGCCATGATCTCATGGCAGAGTAGGAAGCAATCCAACATTGCTCTCAGCACAGCGGAAGTAGAATACATTGTTGCATGTTCTGCCAGCTGCGAAGCTATATGGCTTCGAAAATTGTTGACCGACCTATTTGACCTAGAGATAGAAGAAACCATGATTCTATGTGACAAACAAAGCTGCATAAATATGACAGAGAATCCTGTATTCCATGACAGGTCGAAGCACATAGAGATTCGTTATCATTACATCCATGACATGGTGCAGAAAGGAGCCTTAAAACTCCAGTACGTTAGCATGAATGAACAGGTTGTTGATGTGTTGACCAAGCCTCTATCTTGTGTAAAGTTTGAGCACTTTCGAGATAATATTGGTATAGTTTGAAAGGACCTTCCTCAAAAGGGGGAGTAGTTGTTGTGATGAGACATCTCTTGCTTCCAGCCTTATTGTTGTGATGTAAAGCAAGATGATGTGATGAGACTAGAACTGTGTTTCTGGCTTGCCAGCTGCAACGTAAAGCCAGTCTAGTATCCTGCTTCCAGCTTGATTTTTGTGATGTAAAGCAGGACGAGTATCTTTCTTCCATCTTCCAGCTTGACAGCTGCGACGTAAAGCCATTCTAGTATCTTGCTTCTAGCTTGAGTGTTGTGACGTAAAACAAGACATTGAGATGAGAATAGTATTGTGCTTCCAGCTTGAGAAGATGTGACGTAAAGCTAGTCTAGTATCTTTCTTCCAGCTTGATTGTTGTGACGTAAAGCAAGACGAGTACTGAGCTTTCAGCTTAACAGTTGTGACGTAAAGCCAGTCTTGCATTATGATGAGCCAGCCTCGTGTTGTGATGATGATGATGTATTAATCTTATACTAATACATATTGATGCAGATGATGATTGCATTCCTTTGAGAATGACGATGTTGTCGATGAAGAAAACTTCCAATGATTTATAGATACGCCAATCACTGTTCCAAGATGATATTGATGATGTTGTCCTCCTGA
>SNQJ01S0048584.1:71840-93312 GCA_010110895.2 Picea sitchensis
GTTCCAGTTTCTAGTCATAGCTTGCTTACTTCAATTTATATAGATTTCATTTAATTAGTTGTTGGTTAAATTAGATTGTCAATTTACTTTTTAATATCATGCTTTAAATTTCTGTTTTTAATTATTTCTTTATTTTAGTTTGATTGGCTAGAATAGACATAGTGCAGTTTTATTTCACGCAATTTCCTTTCATAGATTAAAATGCAATTAAATTCCTTAGTTAGATAATGATGATCTTGTTGTGATGTTGATGGTTTATGCATGAATATGTAGGGTATTTAACATTACTTTTATCATGGCTAAGTTTTCATTGGATTGCTTACTTCACACCTTTCATTTTGCCATTGAAATTAGTATTGAGCTTATACCATTATAACTGTCCTTTGTGGTTAAGTGTCATCGAGATATCATCTGTCACCACCGAAGGCATTCATACAACCACCAGCATTACATTTGAGTGTTTCATAGGTTAAAGTTAGTTTCTTGCTTTCATAAGTTAGAAAAGTTAGTTTCTTGTTTTCATAAGTTTAGTTGATAGTCTTTCTTGCTTTCAATAGAATAGATTTCCTTTCATGCATTGCATTGAGCATTTAAATTTCCTTTCACGCAAGAGAAATAGTTTTGCATTAGGCATTTAGTTCACTTGCCTCTTAGGCTAGGTAGTTGTTCAATGAGAAGTCTTTGCTTAGTTGTCTTTTTTTTTATGCTTTTGCTTGCTTGTCTATTTGGTTTAATAGGTTAGTTAGGTGCTTTTCCTTGCTTGTCTATTTGCTTTAATAGATTAGTTAGGTGTTTTTGCTTGCTTGTATATTTTCTTTAATAGGTTAGATAGGTGCTTTTTCTTACTTGCTTATTTATTTTCTTTCATAGGGTAGTTGCTCATTGAATGTAGGTTGGCAAGTTAAAGGTAGTTTGCTTTCATCAATTGTTTAGTATGCTTAGTAGTTTACCTTTGCTTACTGTCATGAACTAGTTTTCTTTACGTAGAGTTTTCATTCTCTTTCTTAGGAACTACCCATCAGTCATTGGCCCAAAAGTACTTAGGTTACCTAGTTTCAATTTGCTTAGTAGGGTTTGTTCATTAGATAGGTTTGCTTGAGTAGATTAGCCCTAGATAGCTACTTTCCTTAGTTAGTATACACTCCTACCAACCTTCTACCTTTGGCATATATTTTTCTACAAATCTAAGTTTACTTACCTCGGGTTGACAATTTAATTGAGGGTAGTTTAGTGTCTTTTTTAGTACATACAAAACATCTAACAAACTTGTCACAACAACCTATCCAAACAACCTATCACAACAACCTTTCTCATCAATATTATCAACCAAATCAGATCTACTGACCAATATCAATCACCAAGAAAACTTTTAAATATGTGCATCAACCAAGCATAACACAACAACTGATAATCATCACCAAGATCAATATGCGCTTCTAATAACATACCAATACAAGTATGCTACATCATCCATAAACCATGTGTCAACAATACTAGTAACAAGTGCCTCCAACCATGTACCAAGTATGTATCAATCATGTATCAACTACTCATCAACTATGACTCATCAAGATGTACCAACATCATCAACTATACACCTCGTTTATGTGCCAACTCATCAACTACTTGTCTCAACCATGTACCCAACATGTACCTCAACCAAAATCCCTCATCAATTTCATCATCCAAATATGATTTGTAACTCTATAATAGACATGGTGTATATGATCACATACCTGCAAACCTTCCTTAACTTTAACAACAAGAGACTAGCATTTTCATCAAACTTTTCTTTAGTCTCACATGACTAGTTTTGAATTAGTCAACAACCCTAACTTGAAATAACCATAACTATGTACTTGTAATGAATAAATATCTGAAAATAGTACACAATGTTCTTCAGTGTGTTTTATGCAATTCCTCCAGGTGTCACTACTTGGAACCTCTCAGAAAAGGAGTTATAGCAAAAATGACATACCTTGTTGAATTATGGCTTATTCTAGAGAGCGAACGTGTAGAGCGTGCCCCGCATGGAATATTTGTTGTATGGATCTGAAAATTTTACACAGAATACTAAAGAATGTAATCTAACCAACACATTTGATTTAAACTAATTTTGATCTTTTATGAAGAAGTTATGACGTTTTTACCTGAAACACTTGTTTTAGACTAGTTTCAGGACTAGCCACAAACCTTATTTTCCATGGAGTGTAACTGCAAAAATTCAATGAAACACAAGATGAAATTCGTACCATGCCTACTTGGATATTTTTTCTCAATGTATTATCAATTTCACGGTCTGAATCATTCTAGAAAAAAAATTATTACGAAAATGGTGAGATGACCTGTAAATAACATACCTTAGAAAGCATCATCAAAAGAATTTATCCTCCCTTGAATTTCGGCCTTCTTTACTTCACCTTCTCTATGAAATTCATCTTAGATGTCCTTTGGTTACCTCAGTCACCTATAGATATTCAATATTCTCAAGTGTGATATAAAATGAGAGATTCATGCCTCTTATTTATACTTTCACGTAGTTTCCTCAAGGGGTTACCTATTAACCATCTTAACCCACTTAACTTATTTTAGGGTTAACCAAATTCTAACCAATTGTCTAATTAGTAATTTATCCATTAACTTTATTATTTAAATAATTTATTTTGTATCCACTTTGACTTATAGTACACCCATCACTTCACTTTACCTCAAGGGGTTACCTTCTAACCATCTTAAACCACTTTCCTTATTTTAGAGCTAACCCACTTCTAACCACTTGTCAACTTAGTAATTTCTCCATTAAATTTATTATTTAAATAATTTATTTTGTTTTTTATTTGAATTATAGTACACTTATCACTTCACTTTTTTTTTCACCTTCTAAAAATCTCTTAAACCACTTTGACTACTTTGACCTTTTGGGGCTTCTAGATGACTCATGAGGGTTCTCCAACTTCACACGGCCATAACTCTCTAACCGTGAGGAGTTATGTGACGTTCCACATACCACTGGAAATGGAATGACATGAACTAACCATATATAATAGTATTCCCTTCAAATATATCAAAACTCATACCATTGTCCATGAAACAAACTTGGGTCCATTACCCAAACCTGGGTTCTCCAACTTCTCATGGCCATAACTCTCTAACCATGAGGAGTTATGTGACGTTCCACATACCAATGTAAATGGAATGACATGTAATATCCATATAGAATAGAATTACCTTCAAATATATTAAAACTCATACCATTATACATGAAACAAACTTGGTTCCATTACCCAAACCTTTGTGCTACCGAAATTCGCTATCAGACTTTCTCCAAGGGTTGACATCAATCACTAATATCACTCTCCAATGGTTGAAATCAATGACAACCAAAAATCCATTCCAACTATCCATCAAAATAAGCCAATTGTCTGACAAAAGTTCCCTTTTTTGGTGGCATGTTGGCCAAGTGTCACTTTTAAACCTTGATTTAGAGGTGGTTCTACTATAAAATCTTTATTTTGCTGTATCTCGAAAATTTCTGCCCTTCCGGGTCTTAATTTTTTTTTTGGTAGTCCTATGATATATCTTCTCTACAATTCCACAGGTCTGATCAAAATTGGATGTGTGAAGTGGAAGCTATGGTAACTTCCCTACATCTTGCTAATTTTTGTCCCTTCCAGGAGATCACACTTGTAAAGTGTGCCAAGAGCACAATATATGATATTTGATTCTAAAACTTGCACCAGAAATACTACAGACTATCTGCTATCCAATGCAACTAGTCTCACTTAATTTGGATACTCAATGAATAAGATATCACTATTGTACTTGGAACACCTGTTTGAGACTAGTTAATAGGACTAGTCAACTACCCTATCTTACACAGGGTGTATCTCCAAAAGTAGGATGACTAAGAAGATGAATTTTTTATGAAAGGTACCCTAATAATTTCTTTGAATACACTCTAAGTTTCAAGGTCTGAAACATCACACAAAAATATTTATAGTGAAAATTACACGATGACTAAATTCAAGATGATTCCATAACCCGATCTTACACAGGATATATCTATGAAAGTATAAATCCTCAATAGATGAAATTTGAACCCCAATTACCTTGATCCATATACTAAATATCCTCCAAGGCGTTCCTTCTGAAACATCATAGAAACAAAGTTATGGTGAACATTCCAAGGTGTCTCATATGCAACAGTGAAACCCTAAGACCTTAATCTCTGATACAAAATGTGAAGAACCAAATATCAAAACATCATCAAAACTCAGAATAAGCACTCAACACCTTGAAAAAGAGAGAATTTCATATAATAAGCTTCTTTGACGGGGAAACCTCCTTTTACACCACATAAATTTTCAGATACTAGAGGATTCCAAATGAAAAGGTATCCTTGGTATATATAGGATACTAGGAGGTACAATTACAACTAATGGAACCAAGCTGACATAAATAAAATAAAAATACTAATGTGATATGCCCCAATTAAAGGGTAATGCCATTATTTAGTTCTTAACACTTGCAACGTCTATATTTAACTGAATATTGTCTGTAGGAGTTGGCTTAGGAAGCAAATCATGTACCAGAGGTGGAGGTGGTGGAGCCACCTTCTCTACTGATGGAAGAGGAGTGTCAGGCTGTGATGGAGGGGCATAAGCTTTGTCTCTTCTAGTGTAGGTCAAATATTACATCCTCCTTAATTCCTTCTTATAATCATCTGTCAACTGATTCAAGACCCAGATTCTCCCTTCTCTTTCTCCTCTTCATCTGACTTCAATGATTTGTTCTTGAGTGAATTGTTCCTCTTGGAAAACATAGATCATATCCATGAAATTCATATTGTCAAGAGTATCTTCATCTCATCGGGGGAATTCATCTTCTTTGCGAGGTTCTTTGCATGGAAGGCACCAAGATTCTATGCCAACTGTCCCAACTGGTTTCAAAGTATATGGGGCCTTTGCCTCTTGTTGAGGCCTTGGTTTCCAACATGTGGCATCTCTTTGTTGTCTAGTAAATTGAGGTCTAGGAGTATATTGATTCCTCTCTACAGTATTCAAATGACCCATAATCTGATTATGTACCTAGGTAAACTGAGTACTCATCTAATCAATCTTCTAAGTCAAGAGGGCAATCGGATCAGGAGCACTATTTTTGGAAACCTTAGTATTTGTTTATGCCTTGACACGGGGGTACTGAAAAGGTTCCACCTTTGAATCAAGGAGATTTTCTTTGATATCATTATTATACTCTTTGGATTATGTCAACAATGTGGGATTCTTGTCTTTTAGAATTAATCAAAATTTCCCTTCAAAAGCGTCCATGTAAAGGAGACGAATGGATGATGTTGTAGGAAGGAATTTTGTTGGTATCTGATTGTACAACCTGTCAAATATAGTATTCAATTCCTTCACTGTCTCATTCTCCGTTTTCATTATTTGATTGAATTGAGCAACAAGTGTCCCACCATCTGTCTTTGTTGACCATCTATTCTTAAATAAGTTGGAAAAATCTTCATAGGATGTGATATGATCGTCAAGGAGGCCTCTAAACCAATCAAGAGATTATTCAGTCAATGATGAGGTGAATAATATCATGGCCACATATTCATGCTCAATACTTGCATTTTCCATGTCTTGGCCCATGATGTAAAGATGGTACTCAGGAGTTATCACATTGTTTCCTGGAAACTTTGACTACAATTTGTTAGAATCATTCAACATTGTATTAGGGTATCCTTGGATATTGGGCATGTTAAGGGGTTTGTAGAGGTCATTTTCCCAAGGGTGATCCATTGGATCAAGAGGAAGGGTATCGTGGAAGAGGGTATTGACAATATAAGACTTGAGAGGATGCCTTATTTGGTAGACCTTAGAAGGATTGAACCTCCCAGGGGGAAAAGGTTTGAAAAAGGAAGGGTTCTGGGGGGTGGAGTCGCCAGATGAGATTCAAGTTGAGCTCATCAAGAAATGTGGAAAGGGAACATCCCTTGGGTGGATTCGTCATGCAAGCTAAGGGATAAAGGCTTCGAGATATATTGCCAAAGTGTCGTTAGGGTTCCAAAGAGGATTCAAAATCCTCCTCGACAACGATGCCAAAATTTTATCACACAAGTTGTAGGTTGGGAAAATCTCTAACCAACCACCAATTGGCGACAACTAGGAGGAAAAATACCCACCGTCACCTTAAGCATGTGTCCCCGTCACTTTAGAGGTGAGGTAGTCACCTCAAGGGGGGAATCCCGGTGACCCTAGGGGAATGAGATGGAAAAGGATGAAGATGAAGAGGATGTCCCTAAAGGTCAATTCTAAGTGGTATGAAGGTCTTGGGAAAGAATATTGGGAAGGTTCAAGGGTTTCCAAATATGTTGAGTGACCTGGCGATAGTGAAGTACCTACCCAGGACACACGGAAAATAAGCATATGATGCAATATAACCAATTGGACAAGAAAGTTAAGCTTGTTGTCCCTAATAGAAGCTGTTAGTAACAATATATATCAATGATGAAATGGAACAATAAACTGTTAAATAAGTGCTAGAAATCAAGTGAAAGATACAAGAGATAGACTAGCTAAACACTAGAAAAACTCAAGATTAAAGGCCAAGATACTGGCATGAAAAGATAAGGGTTTTTTAAACACTTTCTGCATGAAAATATATCAGCCTTATGGATGTAACAGTTAACTTATTACAACAATAAAATCTTCCACTAAAACTCCTCCAAATTTTTCCAAAAAATGCGCTAGACCAAGAAGTGTAAGTGTGCAAACTTTGGGCAAATTCCAGCGGTTGATTAGAGAGTTACTCAAGTAATTAGATTAGGGTTTCTACATCCCTAATGGATGAATATACAATTTTGTAACAACATCAATAAATACCCCTTTAGAGGGGATGCCCTAGTGGCTCAGAGGTGCTCTAAGCAGAAGGAACATAACCCAAGTTGAAAAAAATTAATACGACAAGAAATTATATTTCCCAATATAATATTTTGTTTCTCCTATGCAAGAATACTTCAGATTAGTTCCTTCAAAATTGGGTGATGGAGTCTTTAAAGAAAAATATATATCCACAACAACCCTATGGGTGTAAACCCTTTTACTCCCTAGGGTATTCCAACCAGGCTTAGGGTAAATCTAGGAGGGTATAGACACTCATATTCCTCCTAGCAACCCTTGCAAAAAATAAAGAATTAAAACCTTTAACAAAGAGATGAAGCAATGATGGAGGTTGTATCTATCATACTCCTCCATAGGGTTTTCACCAACAATGACCAAAGTAAGCAACAAAATAATAGCATATGCATATTTTTCCTTACTTAATCCAATAAAATGAGAGAACAAACCTTAGTTAGCATGCAACATTCATCCAAGATTCAAGAGAGAGCCTTTATGGGGTGTGCATCACTCCTCCTCTTCCAATAAACAAGAGACATTCACCATAAGACATTCCATAAGAGAGAAACACCAAAATCACAAAGAGTAGCAAAACTTTCATCCATGTACTTCTCACAATGGGAGAGTTATGTTATAAAATGAGATCTTATGATCTCTATTTATACAAAATGTCACTAACATAGCTTGTCCACATAATATTAGGTAAAACACAATACTAGGGTTCAATAACCCTAATATTTTGTAAGGTAGCTAGAGAGGTAGTGGGGGGGGGGGCAGAGGGCCCATAGTGATAATAGTGGAGGTCATTCAATGTAAGGTGGACTAGGTCCACTATATTATTAAATAAGGCCAAGTATGGTAGTTAGATATAATAAGTAGGTAATTAGATATAATAAATGTAAGAGGACTGTAGGTTCTACTTCTAGAAAGATTCCTTCTAGAATGTTCTTAAGGTGATGGTAGCACTATATAAAGGGCTCAAGCAATGTAATGAGACATGAAGATAAGTATTGTATTTGGGCGATGGCTCAATAGTACCCCCTCGAGAAGAACAAGTGAACAGGAGGATCCTATGCAATATAATCACCACAAATGGTGAGGAATACAATAGATCCACAAAGCAATATAGAAGAAACCACACTTTATTATTACCCAAACCCTTGAGGTAGGTGGCTTAGTACAATGGATCTATTATGGAAGGATCCTCTCTGTTCACTTGCCTCTTCGAGGGGCATCCTCCTATTGAACTCTTGCTCCAAATACAATACTTATCTTCATGTCTCATTACATTGGCAGGCCCTTTATATGATGCTACCATCATAAATTCTAGAGGAGGAATCTTCTAGAAGTAGAACCTTATAAGAGTCCTCTTACATTTATTATATCCTAATTACCCATTTATTATCTAACTACCATAGTGGGCCTTATTTAATAATATAGTGGACCTGAGTCCACCTTACATAGAATGACCTCCTGAGCCCTCGCCCTATTCCCCTTTACAAAATAAACAATTCACTTAAATCTTACCCCCCCCCCCACTACCTCTCTAGCTACCTTACATATTTCCCCTTTTACAAAATAATATTAAGCAATTCACTTAAAATTTTCTTTTACACAAAAAGAAACCCTAATTTAGAGTGACATCACCCCTTTAGGGAACATTTTAGCACTAGGAGAAAGTGGTTGGTGTTGGAGGAGTGTAGTTAGGCTTCCCAAAGACACATGTCAAGCATCCAAGTCACCTTCTTCATGGTCAAAGCCCAATTCTCCTCAAAAATTCCATGTTCTAATGACTGATAAGCTCACCACCAAACCCTATCCCCCATAGATGATGTCATGCTCCTAAGGATGACGTTTTTCCTCTTCTAGGAAAAACGTTTGGCATGTAGGGGCTAGGTTATGTCATCCAAGTCATCTTCTAGGCCTCCAAAGTTTCATCTCTCTCATCCGACATGTGGGCCCTTGGCATCCACCTGTGGGTTTCAAGCCCCATGGAAGTCCAAGCTAGGTTTGTTCCTCCAAAATTGTCCACCAACTAGGTCCTGCAAAGACAAATAAGCACGCCCTCCAAGGATGTCAAGTCAAAATATAATGATAAGTAAATAAAGTCAATAAATGAGACACCTAAGCATGTGCATAAAATATTACCATGTCAAATAAGCAAGTGCTCAAAGACATTATGTGACTTGCCAAGATTATATATGGGAGGGTTGACGAGTTGTCCTATTGGGTAGATCTTTCCCTAGGTCAAGGAGTATTTCCAATATTTCCCTCTCTAAGCCATGTAAATTGGATGAAATGGTTAAGGGTTAAGACTCAATGGGCATGCAGTTCATGACATACAAGGGGTTGTAGTGTCTCATTCATGGGTTCCTTTATGGAGGGTGTGTGGCACCTTCGTTTGCAATGAAATTTTCCAATCCCATATTTTTTCCATTCTTTGTTTCTTTCAAATTTTAGGTACAAGTTGAAGGCCACTATCTTGGCATGGTGTCCAGATAATGACAATGCCACTCAAAAATACCTAATGGAAATGAGAAGGTTGGATCGTGATGAGGACCCTTTTTTCTCAACCATGCAACTCAGAGACATTACCTTGGATTGATGCCCAGATGATGGTAATTTCATACCACTAAATATGCATGATCACGATAGGCTGCCTCGTGGTGATACCTCCCATCCTCCAACTAACCCTTTAAGCATTCTTAATCATTATTCTTGTGGGTCCCCCTTTTTTATAGATAAGTGTTTCATTTCTTTCTTGGGGGATCCCTGGGTGAAGCATATGGAAGGTTTATACATAGGATTTTATCTTTTTCCCAACAACAATCCCTCTGGGCCTTCAGCCCCTTCTTCCCATAGAATGAGGGACAATCCCTTCTTCGGTCAATACACCCTAAAATCCCAAGAAATAAGGAAATGGGGGGAAATAGTGATGGAAAGTGGTAAGTATGGTCGGGAATGGTACGATGGATATTCAAGGGAGTTCCTAGTATGAAACCAATCCCCAAGGAAGACCACTTAGTAGGGCACAATGTCAACCACCAAGGTGAAGTAGGGAAAAGACATAATATCCAAGCATATGTCATGAAATATAAAGTAGTCTAAGATACAACATACTCAAATGCCTCAAATATTGAAATGACACTCACCATAATACTGGACTTGTACCTCCTGGAGCAAGGCCCATTTCCTTCTAGAAGGCAATGGATGTGGTGGATGCCATCCGAAAATATACAACCTCTGTGGTGGTGAGAAGGGTCCCCATCTATGCAAAAGGATATTGTTGGTCATGTAGTCTCTCGACACTCCATATCTACAACTTGAGGGCCTCAAGACATAATCTCCTTATTTATCCCAGAAAATGGGGATAACAGGGCCAAATGTGCTTCCACCTTCACATATTTGGCCCTGTTTAGTAGAGAATAAATTATTTGTGAAACCAAGAGGAGCTCATTCATGAGGTATTCCACTTTGGGATTTCTAGAGAGCCATACATGCTTAATTATTATTTAGTCATATAATGTTTTATTCTCTTTGACAAATGCAACCTTATACATATTTAGTTATTATCCAATCATATAACCGTTTATTGTCTTTGACAAATGCAAGTTTAAAGGACGGTCACCTCTATGATCCACAATGCATTTCCAACAAGGTATAAATCATTCGCTTCTATTGCCTCATGAAATTTTCCCTCATTTCCTTGTATACTTAAATTAAAAATAAAAGAATAGATAATAGTGGAAACAACTATTATTCATTTAATAATATTGTTTTTATAGATTATTGAGTGTAAGTTGATGTGGCATATTATGTTCTCCCTTAACATTTTTTTTTCCAATGTTCAATGTTAAGAAACACCTATTAAGAGGACTTGGCGATGTAGAATGCTAGTTGGAGTTAAAGATTGATTCAATGAACATTGACAACAATATTGATAAAGTGGATGGTGGGAAAAAAATGAGTTCCATACCTATACACATGAAATCTTTTGTGCCATACTTCTTTCTATGCTTTTGGAACTTGTACCTCACCATATGCTATATACCTTAGACCATGTTGTATTATTCCCTTCAAGTAAGTGACCAAATGAATTTACCTTGGCTCAACCATATATTGTTTCATAATGTTCAATACAAAACATTAATCCAATCTACTACTAACCAAATATATCAAAGATTCAATCAACTATCTATACACCAAAGGATTAAAATCCAAGCCAACATGCAACTTTATATTTGGTATTATTAGCGCTCAACTTTTTCCTCGAAATTTTAAAGCGTCTTTGGCAATTTCATGTTAAATTGTTATATTCCTTTGATCTTTGCCCATTATTATAATCCTCAAATCTTCCATTGAACCTTGAAAATCTTGATTTGATCACTTTTTCACATGGTCTTTGACTTTTTCTCCCACCTATATTCCAAAAAATACATAAATAAATAAATGTTATTTATTCTAAAACCATAGTTCTATGCATTTTTATATTTTCAAATAAAAAAATATTTTTATTTGTAAATATTATCAAAAAAAAATTGTGTGCTCGAGTGTTCTAAGTCCACAAAAAATCACATGCGTCCAATCACACAAACCAAGCACAAGGCTCAAGCAAGCCTAAGAGGCATAACAGATCATCGGCGTATATAAAGGCCATATCCTCTTAATTCCTGATGCATGTGGGATATGGGGTTTTGAGTAAATATAAAAAATACAAAACTCTCCATGCCAGCTGTCAAGATTCGATGAGCCCACAGGTGTTCAAAGTTTTGTGCGCCGAACAGATAGATGAAGTGCCAAGTAAAGTTACAGGGGTTTTGATTGTTGAGTTATCAGATGTCAAGCTGCAGGGTATCTATGTTTGCAGGGTTTTAGGAATATCGTGTCAATTGCATGAGCAGCAGGTGTAAAATTGGTAAGTCGGGTCTGAACACCAAGTCACGACATGTCAATGCAACCAGCAAAGCAAGGAGGTGTTAATTGTTGGGCTCTTCAAGAGATGGAAGGTCGTAGCACATCCACGCATTCTCTGAATGGCAATCCGTGTGGTTTCCCTTCAGGTCTTTAAAGAACGCTCAGAATTTATACGGAGTTTATTTGGAGGAGATTACTCACAGAGTATTTTTAGACATTGAAATAGATGGACCACGTGCTGGTCAGATTGTTGTTGGTTTGCATGATAAGATCGTACCCAAAACAGTGGAAAACTTTCGGGCTCTTTGCACAGGGGAGAAAGGTAAAGGAACAACTATGAAAGCAAGTTGAGAGCCATTGAAGATATGTTGAGAGGCTTAGATTTTTTAAAGAAAGGGAGCGTTTCTACAGTTATACGGCCTGTTAGTAGGGATCTGAGAAATGAAGTTGGGGGAAATTATCTAAGAATACAATCCACTGTTGTTTCTTCCCATGATGGAGTTGATTCCATGTCTACTTGTGATCCACCCTTTCCAGCACCTGTTTTTGCAACAAGTCAGATTCCTCTGTGCCTTTTCTTTGAAACTAATACATATAAAACTGGTATGCGCAGTGGTAGTGCAGATTTAACTAATGTGGTATCTTTCCAAATTCTTGATGCTGGTAAAGGATCTCTTTTTGGTAGCACGAATCATAAAACATCTTCTGCGTTGGTTACATCATATACAAGATTCTCTAATGGAGAGTGGTCAAAAGACGATTGTATGGGGATCAAAACTGGATGATATTAAAACAGAAGGTACAGGTTGTCAAAGAAGATAGGTTTCACAAAATTGGAAGGCTACTTAGAGATTATTCGTGAACTTGAGGTGATGTTCAATTTTGAAGAACAACTGCAGGATTCTAGCAAAGATTGGCAGGTTGTCTACACATATGTGGAAAGATGACTGTTGCTTAGCTTTGCGTATGGGGCAAATTACTGGTGACATTGACAGAGGAAGCTAAGCGCATATAAGAATCGAAACCCATTCAGATCATAACCCTATTGATTATTTGCAGTCAAATATTGGGCATTTGATTGGGACAATCAGCATGGCCATAACTTCTTCAGTTGCTCTTGTACTTGACAGACCTATCCATGCAACAACTTCTGAAAGTTTTCCATCTATATCAGTTTTGTCACCTCGAAGAACATACTTTCCAGTTTCTATGGCAAAATATCAGTAGCAAAATGCATGTGGCAGAAAAGGAGATATAAACTTACAAGTGGAATAGTACCTCTGTAATCGAGGCATGAGTTCAGCAGTTAAGTAGCATATTGTTTCCAATTTGGTCAAAATCAGATTTTGATTTAGCTCGAGAGTTTCTGGGAACCAGGTGGTGACACCTTCTAAAAGATCTTATTACACTTTATTAATAAGTGCAGATGGCACTCAATTTTAGTATTATAATCAAAATAGGAAAGGAAGTCCTAATAAATAGAGACAGGTCATTTTCTGTTTTAGAACTTGGTTGTTTTATATGAGTTTAGATCCTATAACTTTGAAAGGAGTTAGGATATGTTTTATATATGTATCTGATTGTAATGATTGACAGGGGGTCTTCGGAGGAGGACAATATTCATGACTGTGATTCAATTTTGGGAATTGTCAGAAAGCTTTATACATTGACATTTGTTGAGTATATATCCTAATGCAGAATTTCCTCTCTAGGATTTTGATCAGACTTCCCTTTCTTTCCATTCCTTTCTGTATATGCGGATGAATTGCAAGGTTCATAGAGTCTTCAATACATTGATGATTAAGAGATGTCGTTCTTTTATTGCACTAGTGGATTTAGATCCCACATGTATTTACTGTTGTAATTGACCTTTTGAATATGCTTTAGTGTATTGAATCTGTCGATATAGTAGTATTCTCTTTTTCATATCAGTTTTACTTCATCTGATCTGTTTAGAGAGGACTTTGCTTGTTGGAATGTGTTCATCATAGTCTTGGCTAAGTGAGGCTTAATAGTTCACTGATTGATCCACTCTTGAATTCTTTCATCCAAACAAATAGTTTTAAGTTACCAAGCTCATTCCCTTTACAGTAAGGGTACTGTAAAGACTCTTGGAGTGATAAGGGAAAGACTCTTGGAGTGATAACAGGTACCATAGGAGTAGCTAAGGGATTACAATCCATAATCTAAAATCCCTTCAAAATATCAACTGCATACTTAACCTATCCGAGGAACACCTCATCTCGACTATGTGACACCTCTAGACCCTAGTAATAATGCACAAGTCCAATTTCCTTCATGTCAACTTCTCATGCCAACTCTTCCTTGAACCTTGCAATGAGCTTCTCTAAACTCTCTATAAGTATCAGGTCATATACATATGGGCTAAACTAACAAAGCAAATCAAATCTACAAAATAAATACTAAAGTTTGGGAATTGCAGTAGTTTTGGTGAAACCCAAACCTAACGAATACTCATCAATCTTAGAGTACAAATCATAGAGTGCAAGAGTTGTCTCTTCCTCAATATTTGTTGGAAACTTTTGAGACCTTCAAGGCCATGCATCCTCATATTGTTGGAAGATTAGTTGTCATTTATGTCAACCATGGAAAAATGTATGCAAAAGAACGCATGGGACGAAATAAAATCTCAAGAGAAATAGCATTGCATAGATCATGCAGAAGCCAAAGGGGTCGAGGAGGAATCCTCTCCATTGATGTAGTTTTCATGACAATCCAAGACCATCATATTGAGGTGGAGCCAGAGGCTGGGAGAAATTAAGTCCCAACCTTCATATCGGGAGTGATAATCCTCAACTGTAGATCAAATCCAATCAGACTTTGGAACTTCGCCATTTCGACGATCATGGGAAACAAGTGTCCATCTATCCCAGTTGAAGGAATCAACAATAAAGAACGAAGAACAATGATGATCATTGGATCAAAATAAGAGCATGATCAGACGGTAAAGAACGAAGAAACAATGTTGATCATTTGATCAAAATCAGACGGCTTAGATCTCTTTCTGTGAGTCTGTTGAGCAACCAAAATTTGGATAAGTATCATATTCTATCAATATCACTTAAAATTCTAAGTATGGTTCATTATGGAGGTAACGAAATTTGGGTATGAATTTTGATGACACCTGAGAAGACATGTGATTCCACAAGTCGAAGAATCCGCGAACCCATCACATAAAATAATTCTAAGTAAAATTCCAAGTATGGTTCATTATGGAGGTAACAGAAGTTGGATGTGAATTTTGATGACACCTGAGAAGACATGTGAGTCTGCAAGTATGAGATTCCATGAACCCAAGAAAAATAACTTAAATTTATCTAAATATAGTTTCATCTTGGGGGATGCGGAAGTTGGGCATGCATTTTGATGACACTCAAAAAGACGTGTGAGTCTGCAAGTCTGAGAGTTTGCGAACCTGTCACATGAAATAATTATAAGTAAAATTCCATGTTTAAAATGGATAAGAACCGTCCACTCTATTAGCGCCGCCATTTTTCTTTCCAGTTAGAATCGGTTTTAGTCGGTGTATGGCCCATGTGCCTACACATGTGAAGTCAGGTACGTAGCACCATGGGGTCGAAGTCAGCAAGTAGCCAGTTGGCCCTTGGAAACGGGAAGGGATGTCAGAGTTGAAACATGCGTGAGTAGTACGGGTATGTCTTTTCCAAAGAGTCGAGTCCGATTTAGAAATCAGTTTCTACGTGCCCCAGGTCGAGTCAGGTAGTTAATGGAAGTCGCATCCACAAGTCCAACAATTATTAGTAGTTCATCATGAAGGCTGAGGGAAGAAAAAATCGTGGCGTTCGTATCATGCATGCCTTGCGAACCTTATCTCATGTGTTCTACACGTGGGGATGTGCCATGGAAAATCTACAATTTGATTCAAAACATCATGTCGCCATGAATTCACTGTCCTCTGGCACGATCACCCCTTTTGCCTGACTTGTTATAAATTTCAGATGCTCGGTACCCATTTCAGTCGTGGAACCAAGTCTGCACTATGTTTGCAATTTCCTTTGCCATTTCAAGTCGATCAAAATTCTCTCCTTGTGCATTTGTCGGATATATCGTGCACAAAGTACACCTTGGTTGCGACATGGCGACTTCCTAGAATGTAAGAAAAGACATGTGGAGAAGCAAAATCGCCAGGTCCAAGCCCCAAAATGACTGGGATTCATTCTCACCCGCAACAAGCATTCCCAAGGACGTGAAATGAGTTATTTCTTAACCCACATAGACTATCAGATCAAACTGCATAGAGCATGAGGCGGAAAGACTTGTGCAGGGAGGAAATATAGTAGAAGTCTCATCTCCCCAACAACAAATACCTCGGAGAAGGGGAAGGCCAAAGAAGAACAAGGAAGCTGAGGAAGCCCAAGTTTCAGAAGAGCCACGTGCCAGATCGGTGGCCGAAGAACTACTCATGCGCGCCATCCAGTTGGAGCCCGTTGGAGGATCGAGCTGTGAAAGAAGGAGAAGAACAAGGAAAATGGATATCATAGGAGCGAATGATCAGGAGCCATCTCAACAATTAAAGCAGGCAAAGCTGGATATCACTGAACTCTATCAGGAAAACATGGAGTTGAGGCGACAACTAGCGTCAAAGACTATGGAAGCGTCAACATCACATGGTCGTGAAGGGAACGTGGCATGGCTAAAAAGACATCTCAGAGAGGTGCAAGACACCATTGTACAGTTGTGAGAAGCACAGAGGCGGTCAGAAGAAAGGCATATGAATCATTCCAGGGAATGCAAAGCAGTCGAGAAGGAAGCTCACGTGGTTCTCACCAGCGCGCAGAAAAAACAAGTTTAGCAGGTGTTCATCTCTACGCCCGCAAACATAAGATAAATCTTGGCAGTTTTGAAGGACATGTTTCCCTAAAAGAACCCTATCATTTTGGTAACGGCCGTGACAATCAAACCACAACCTGTCGCGCATACTTTTCCCAACAAATGAGCACACAACAGAAATCAAAGCCATTATAGAAGATAGCGAGTTCCTGGCGGACACCTGCCCGCTCAGACATCTGATCGAAGGGAAACAATGACACATCTTTTCCTCATATCAAGACCTGTCCGATGATCAGATCCTTGTGGAGAATTTGTGAATAGTCATGTGTAAACCGACGTGATTATTGTCTATTTTTGGAAAATGCCATGTGAAGAGTCTTTGACGCATACCACTCAGTTTCCTAGTTTTTAGAGCTAGTAGTTAGAAAAATGGGTAGCCCAAGAGGCACCCTCATTTATATATTTCATGTTTTCGATGTAAGCCAGGTTGGTTGGAAAAATTGGTAGACGACAACTATTGTAAGAAATTTGAGTTTTTTTATTGAAACTTAATGCAAAGGTCCTGTAACTTGATGAAAAGATTCTAGTTGTAGCAGTCACATGTATTGTGCCTCTTTCTTTGTGTATGTGCTTCCTGTCATTTTTATTCATATATTTTTCTGTCTATTTCGGAATGAATTTTCGAACCTGTGGATTCGCTGCGTAGCACCCCTTGTTCGCGCCACTTAGACAAAACATTTTCTTCTAAAAGCTAACTCCAAATTCGCCCACAGTGGTGCTCCGAGTTACTTCCTGTGTTCTTCTCCCCGCCACACATTACGGTTTTACACTGAAGATTGTTTCTCGCCTAGCCTTATTCTCTCAGGTTCAGTCACTGAGTCATTTGTCTCTATCATTCCCTTAAATCGACTCCATAGCCCAAGTCTTACTTTCTTGCGCCAATACAACCAGAACCCATTACATCAAAGGTGTTAAATCTAGCCACTTCTTTCAAAGACAAATCTCGTGTGGAGATCGTGCTTCCCGAGAGAGCCCTCTCCAGATTCGAAAGGCTAGTTTCCGATCTCAAAGTTGGTTGAAAAAGTTACCTTCGTCGTCTATTTATCAGTCGAACATATTTACGGACTATTAACATTCTAGCGCCATTGTCGGGGAACAAAATTGAATAGATTTTCCCTAGAAGAATGACTAACGTTGCAGTTTGACCCCTGAGGGTAATAGAGGGACAAACATCCGTACCAACTGAAACCCTTAACTTGGCGAGTCCAGTCTGAAATACCAGTAGCTCCAAGTAGCGCAGTTCAGGAACCATGGCTCCGAAGACGATCTATACCAGATCAAATACTGACTCAAACCCTCCAGAGCCTGTGTATGACCCCAAGAAGATTCTGCGCAGGACTAGAGAGCAAGCTCCGAACCCATTTTATTACTTGGACAAAAGCCTGTTCTTACCCGAAGACGGTGCACAAAGTATCGACGACCTTGAGTTTGACGAAGCTTTTGAGAAAATTCTGTCCAGGTCTAAGTCGGAAACCAATTTGGATGAAACCGTCTTCGACCCGAAGAAATTCCAAGCCCTGGTATCAAATAATATCCCTTGAATCCCAATTCCTCTTAGAGCCATGGCCGCCAAGTTCACCCCCCTCGTCCTGCCATCCCAACTACATGACTTGCCTCAGAATTACAGCCAGAGAATCAAACTCTATGACACAGAGGGGAACGTTTACGCTCAGAGGCACCTAGACTGGTTTAATGATTTCTTCGACCTAGAGGAGACAGACTATGCAGACGCAAAAATGAGGTTGTTTGTGCAGATCCTTTTGGGAGATGTAAGAAAGTGGTTCAAAGCCCTCCCTCCTGCGAGCATTCGAGACTTCGCCGCATTCGAGACGTCTTTCCTGAATAAATGGGGGGACAAGAAAAACCCTTTGCATTTGTTAACACAGTACAATAATATGAGGAAAGCACCAGAGGAGACAGTGCAGGAATTCTCATTCCGTTTTTGAAGGTGTACAACTCAATCCTTGCAGAAGTCAAGCTGCCCCCCGGTGCTGTGCAGTTGCGGTACACCGATTCCTTCAACAATGATTTTACCCTGTTGTTGACAGAAATAATATCAATAAGTCTAGACACTATAATGAGTAACACTGTCGAATTCGAAGTAAACATGATGGTATCAGGAAAAATAAAACCGAGGTTCAATCGAGGAGATAAGAGACCCCAGATGACAAGTTTGACATGATGATGAATACGATGGAGAAAATGATTGAAAGAATGTCCATGGGAAACATACATGTTTCCCGAGAACAGAACAACCCCCAGCCTAGGAATCATAACCTCCAAAAGGGTCAAGTCCCTCAGATCAGGCAGAGGGATCAAGGCGACCAGCAGATGAAACCTCCGTTCCAAAACAACTACAGAGACGAAGACTTCGACCAGGCATTTGAAGACCAGATGCATTGTCGTGATGACAAAAACCTGTGCATGTTCTTGACAAAGAGCGAGCACGATAGATACATGAGAAAAAACAATGGTTTCTTGTTGGAGACGGACGATGATATGATACTTGAAATAGATGATGCACAGTCTTGGGAGACAGATGAGTTCAGAAAAGGATATCAGAACGCCATCATGCAGTTCCAGAAGAAATATAACCTTTGGAGCAAAGACGCGCCTGTTGAGTCGAAACAAATGAACCCCATAAGGAAAATCCTGGTGGACACCCCTTCCACAAGTCAACCGAGGCCGGACAATGCGACCAAGGATGCGACAGAGAAAGCTAAGTCGAAGGAGGAGGCCCCCAAGAAAACTCCAGAAGCGGGTTGGGAGGCGGGCAGAAAAGAGGTAGAGAAAGTTTGTCCCCCTTTCAATTTTGAACATGAGATGGCCAAAATCAAAATCTCTGTCCCATTCAACGAACTTATTAGAAAGGGTGAGTATCAGGAGAAAATTATAAAAATGCTGAAAATGGGAGGAACCCATGATACTTTGAATGTCCAATATGACCACCCCACTATCCTTTTTGGCCTGCGCGTTGAAGAGACAAATGATACCGAGGATGTCCCTCCATTCTACATCAGTCTAAAGGTCCATGACATGAACCTGCATAACGCCATGCTGGATTCCAGTGCGTCGCACAACCTCATGCCAAAGGTGATCATGGATGAATTGGGTTTGGATATCACCAGGCCATACAAAGACCTTTTCTCTTTTGATTCGAGGAAAGTCAAATGTTTGGGCCTCATCAAAGACCTGGTTGTTTCGTTGGCTCAAATCCTCTCAAAGAACATGGTTATGGACATAGTCATCACGGACATACCCCCAAAGTTTGGCATGTTTCTATCAAGGTCGTGGGCTATGAAGTTAAAGGGAACTTTGCAGATGGATATGTCATACGCCACCATCCCTGTTTTTGGCCATGACAGATGTTTGTACAGAGAAGTGCTGCTGAAATACATGGTAAGCAGCAAGACGCAACCAAATAATCAACATATATACTCTATCGACATTGATATCGGTTCTTCCATATTCTACAATGATTTGAGTTTATAAGAGGAAGAGTCAATAGAAATCATGACAGCCGACGAGGACACTGCGTGAAAAGTGGCAGAGTGCGTAGACCTGAAGAACCATGCAGAAAAAAAAGAATGGAACATGAGTTTTGATGGCACTGTCAGTAAGGAAGAAGTAGGTGTTGGCATGTGGATAATCCCTCCTAAGGTCAGCACAAAGTTGTGCTCATATAAGCTCGCATTTGAATGCACCAACAACGTGGCTGAGTATGAAGCACTAATCTTGGGCTTACAAGTTTTGAAATAATTAGACGCGCAGAAGATAGCAGTGCAAGGATATTATGAGATGATCATAAATCAGGTAAAGGGTGTATATTAGACTAAACACCCCAGGCTGAGAGCGTACAAAAATTAGGCTTTGGACCTCCTCGAAGGTTTTTCAGAGTATGACCTATCTTCTATCCCCAGAGAGCAAAATCAAATTGCTGATGCGTTGGCCACCTCAACCTCGATTTTTAAGATCCCCATATTCCCAAACAAAAAATATGAAATCGAGGTCAAGCACAGGTTGGCAGTGCTTGATTATATCAAACATTGACAAGTGTTTGATGATGACAAGCAGGTAGAAATATTCCTCCTTATGAGCGATGAGTTTGCTAATACAAACATTGACGAGGAATGCTACTGCGACGAAGATGAGAGCGCGGATGTGCGCAGTAATGATAACCCTTTCCAAAACCAGATCGTAGGAAGGGACATAATACAACTAAAAAATAATATCATTCCAAAGGGGTTGGTGCCGTTGGAAAAGTTGTTGGACGGAAATGATGTGGCTAAGAACCCCAAGATCACTACAAGCGAAGAGGATGTGGAAGATTTCAACATCGGGACTGAGGAGAACCTGAAGATGGTAAAATTATCAAAGACACTTAGTTTAGAGGTCAATCAAGACTACGTCAAGATCATGAAGGATTTCCCGGACGTCTTCGCATGGAGCTATGATGACTTGAAAGTATATGACACTAAAGTAATCCAACATGCTATCCCTCTCAAGGGAGATCATAAATATTTCAAATAGAAGATGAGACGGATAAATCCCCTATTGTTGTCGATGATCGAGAATGAGGTAAAAAAACTTTTCGACGCTAAAATTATCGTTTCTTTGCGATTCTCGAAATGGGTAGCTAATTTGGTGCTTGTAAGAAATAAGAGAAGCAATATAAGACTGTGTGTAGACTTCCAAAATTTAAACAAAGCGTCTCTCAAGGATCACTACCCCCTTCTTAAAATGGACTACATCCTGCAAAAAGTGGTGGGGTCCCAGAAGATGTCTATGTT
>SNQJ01S0048585.1:9123-21474 GCA_010110895.2 Picea sitchensis
GTAGCCGGAGAACATTGGGGGTTGTAGCCGGAGAACATTGGGGGTTGTAGCCTTCTTTTGGTTGTAGCCAGAGATTTGGGGAGTTGGAGCTTCTCTCAGGTTGTAGCCTGAGAAACTAGGGGGTTGGAGCCTCCTTCCAGTTGCAGCTGGAAAACAAAGGAAATTGGTGCTTCCAATGAATGTAATTCTTCAAGACATATAAGAAAAAACAATTCGTGGTTTTCTCTCGATTTGGGTTTCCAAGAAAAACACTGGTGTACTGTGTATGTGTGTGATTGTTTATTTATTACTACTTATTATTGTATAATAATTCTACATTGATATAACATTTGAAGAAAAAGGATTATAATTACGTTATTACTTATTCACCCCCCCTCTCAGTAATCCAACAGATTCATCTTCTAGTTGATGTTCTTTCCTTCATACATTATGGTTAGGGCATCAAACATATCCTTTGGAGTATTCTTAGAAGACACTTGAGGGATAAAGTGATCTTTAATGGAGTCTGCAATGATCATTTTGTCCCTAACCATATCCTTCTTGTACTTCGCTTTGGCTGCATCTTCTTCAAGTTTCAGTACATTTTCTTTTATGAATTTTGCAAGGTCATTCTCTTCAAGAATCTGTCCAATTTTGTACTTCCGAGCACGGAAGTCTTTCGCACCTTCTAACTTGTCAACAAGCTTGGTGTTTGAAGACATCTTGACTTGGAGCTAGGAAAATGACCAAAAAATGAAAGTGCTTAGAAAGTGAATCTGAACTTACCAGGAGATGTGTTGGGCTAAGGTGAGTACGTTGGAGCTGTCTATTTTCAAAAATTTCAAGTTTACCCCTTGAAACTTGACCTACGCAAATTTGGGTTGGTACTTCTGATATTGGTTCTAGTTTCTCGATTTTCTGGTACCAGTCAAAACTAGGGTTTGATTTTTCAGAGGCTCTGGCCACTAAAAAGGTGTGCTCAAGCTATCAAATGATGCGTTAGGGTAGGGTGCACCTTCCTAGATGATTTTTAGTCAAAAATTCCCTTCCAATAAAAAGCCATAATTTTCTTGTACATCAACAATGACATTTTTGGATACCCAGTGAAAGGTGCTCTATTCAATCAAGCTCTGAAACCATGTTAAATTTAGAGTTGTTATTAAGTTCTTTTCAATTTACTAGAGAATAATAGCGTAAGGATCACTGAAAGAAACACAAGCACATGGTACACAACATTTTATCCTGGGAAACCCACATGGGGGAGAAAACCCAGCAAAACTTTCTCAATAATAGATTGCCAATACAATGCCAAGACTTAGACCAAAACACTAAAGAATATCCAAGACTGAGCATGCTCCTCTCTTCTCCTTCTTGTAACTGCAGCTACCTCCAAAAGATGCGCACTTTTTGAGTGACTGAGTGAGTGAATGAATGAGGCACCATCCTCACTTATTTCTAGCTGAAGGGGCGATAGGGTTATGTCTCTTCACCAAGCAAGGTTGACTTCTTCCAATAGTGGTTAAAACCACTTTAATAAACCTTAGGGGCTTACTTCTCAAATACCACCATATGAATATGGTTTGACCAATCCACAAGAGGGTATTTGGTCTTATACAAGACTTGACATTATCAATCCACAAAAGGGGATTTGATCTATATAATAATAACTCAATTATAATTAGAATATTCTTCACAGTTACAATATTTCAACAGGTTTATGTATAAAGGGTTAAGAATAATATTTTTAAGATGCTTTGGAATTATATAATGTGGGGTGTGTGCTTTGATCTTGACTTAAATATTTTTATCAAATATCTTTTGTTTTTTAGTTTGCTTTACTTTAAGGTCTAACTTGCTTGTTAGATATATTGAATTAGGAAGCCACACAAGTACCTATGTTCTTGAGTTAAGAAACTTATCCAAATTATTTATAAATCAAAATATAAATCAAAACTATCATGGGGTATAAGAATATCGTGCTTAAAGCATAATTGCATGGAGAAGAGAGATGCACTCTCCATGATTAGGTAGAAGAGATATAGCATGTGCATACATAAACCTAAATAAATAAAAGGCAACCACCTAATGTTTAAAAAAAAATTGACAAAAGCATAATAATAAACTAGTATTGGTCCATCTTAAACCTAAATCTTATAAGTGCCAAAAAATTTATACATGAATATTTTTATCTCTCTCGATACTTTATAACTCCAAAGTTAAGATAGATATATGCTAGTACATGTTACATAGAATATAAAACTCTTAACCTTATAGATACATTACACTTTGCATTGTGAACAATAATAATAAAAAAAGTCAATTAAATCTTATCTACTATTACTTAGTAATTCTACTATATCCATAATAATTTGATATTTTTTAAATTTTTTATTAAAAAATATTTTCCCAATTAAAAATAAAATAATAGATATTCTTTCAAATGTAAAAAAATAATTTTCATGAATAAGATCAATGTCTATTAACAAAAGATAATCATTAGATGTAATTGATATTATAAAACCTATCAAACACAAAAGTAAACCCATCATCCATATATACATCATATTTCGATCAACTCCATATCAGCTGTCATCCATCTATTTTGTTTCTTGTTTGTGATTGTTTTAATCTATTTTGTTTCTTGTTTGTGATTGTTTTAACGGTGCATTTACTCGCAATCCATTTAAAGTTTCCTGCTCCTATCCTATATATATTATTTGGAGTTGGAATAATTTAGAATGGAATGTAAAAATTCCAATGAAAGTGAATTCAATTCATTCCATCAAATTTTTTTTTAAATCTTCATTACCTTCTCCGTCCTCTTATACTCAATTATCTTCTGAATTTGCAATAGTCATGTGCGTTTCCTTATTTATTTATTTAATTATTTACTCCTCTTTCTATTTGTCCAAAAACCTATAATGAGCCTTCGTATTGTTTTGTTGCTGCAAATTTATCTGTATGTATGGATATATGTAACCAAGTTTTACTTTAGTTTGAGTTTTAAGTTGGGTTGTGATGAGTTAGTTTATTGATTGAAATAATGATTAATTTGTTGTCCTGAGCATGATTGAATTAATGATTAGTTTTGTCTCCTAAGTGTGGGTGCTTTGTATTTTGATGTTGCAGTTTTACCTGTATTGGATAAATTTAGTGTTTCAATTCAATTCAATATTTCTGCTAAATGGATGAATGGATTCTCTTTGCTTCCCAACCTTTCCGAGCAACATCTTCTCCCTCCCCCGTTTCCTTTTTCTCCCAAATTTCTTTAAAGGTTCAGCGTTATTTGTTATTTTTTATTTTTTATATCACAGCTAACCAGCGAGTAGAAGACTTTGTATGAGGAGATTCCCTTTCTATCTCTTAAAGAAGGTTTAGGGTTTCTACAATAGTGGCAGCAACAGAGTAATATGGAATTTATTTCTTTTTGCTTGAAGAATATCATCTTGCCTTGTTGTTATAGCTATTCTTAATGCTACAGAATCAATGAATCCAATAGAATAGGGTAACTTCGAATCACTTTACTCCAGTTATGAAATCACCTCATCCATCAACTTTCTTCTTTCACATATTTTCTCTTCTTGACCAGTAAAACAAAATAATTTAATCTTGAATATTTTCCGTGATTTGTATAGCTTGTATTCAATCCAAAATGTTTTACCGTCGAAGCAAAGATCATCCTGAAATTGACTGCGTTTTGAAGGAGCTTATATTCAAATAAGTGCATTCCATAGTTTCATCATACTCTAAAATACCCATAGAGAAACATTAGAATTAATACTTTAAATTGGAAACACAATAGTTTTACAAAGTTTCTGATGAGAAACTAAACGATCAACTGTTACATCAGACATATCCAGAGCACCCATGAGTAATGGATACTTTACAATAAGCGAAGTATAAAACTGAACCTACACCTTAAGCGTAGAAAGTTTAATTTGCACCTGCACTAACAGAAAAGCTCCTTGGATCAATAGTTACACTTTTTGTGCAGTTGTCAGTTTTGTATATACCAATCAATCTGTCCGCCAACTCGAACATGTTGTTCCTCAAACTGCATAAGAAGTAGATCCCATTTAAAAACAGATCAATTGGCTATCATCTAGCAATAGAGAACATCCATTGCAGCTTGGTGGAGGAAAAGAAAGAATCACTTACCTTATAATTATGAATTGAGCATCCTTAGTACGATCCTTGATGTAGTGGCCCACTATCGAGACATTCTTAAAATCTGAAACGATATCATTAAAGACCATAACTTCATCACTCCATTACTTTAGCAATTGACAGTAACTTTCAGAGATGATCTTGCTAAGCTATTTAAATCCATCTCACATTATCAGAAATCACAATTGAAACTGGAGTTAATATAATGTTTTCAAGTCTCAAGACAAGTGGCCAACCATACCAATTACTATCAAGAACAGCTGACCCACAATATCAAAAATGTATATTCAAAGTATCACGATTCACAACTGCGCTTGTACTTTTATGCCGGAGCATACTCAAACTTCCTGTACGGGTAGTCTAATGGATATGAAATATAAATCTAATAGCATACAACAATAACATCCAAATAAGACAGAATACCAAAGCATGAAAACGAAGTAAGCTTCTAACTCACCTAAAGCAGCATCAATTTCATCCATAACATACAAAGGAGTAGGTTTATAATGATGAAGTGCAAAGACCAGTGCCAATGAGCTTAATGTCTGCAAACATAAGTAGATACAGACATAAGTTTACAGAAACAAAAGCTCAAAACTCTAGACTAAAGTCTTCTGAACAATTCCTTATAAGTCACCGGCTACTATTTTTCTTCACATTTTTCATCAGACACTTATATTCTAGCTATAAACACGTTGCTGGAAGAAAAATATGGATTCATGCTCAAACTTAGTTACTGAAAACCTGGCATAAGGTGCGGAGTGACTGAAAACCAGGCATAAGGTGCATTTTTATTCACTGCGTTAATCAGCTATGGGGATGACGTTTTTATGAAAATGGATTTTTAGAGAGATAAATAACACAAAACTCTAAGACGGTTAATAGTTTACCTTTTCACCACCAGATAGATTAGCAATATTTTTCCAGCTCTTTTTAGGAGGGCGTACACTGAAAACAACACCTTCGGCAAAGGGGTCCAACGAGTCAACAAGCTCCAATTCGGCATCACCCCCCAGAGTGATCATCTGCATGTTGTATTCAACCACTCAAAATCGTGACATGTAGATTATTCATAAAATTAACACATGTTGGTAATGTCACAAAATCAAGGATGTCTTACCTGATACATTTCCTTCAACTTCAGTGAAATAGTATTGAAGCCCGCCATGAACTCGTCCAGCCTAATGATTATGCAGCATAAATATTAGACGAATTTATAAAAAGTGCTGCTTCAGTTGAATGAGAATATAACATATATAAGCATTCTAGTCTAACAATTCCATGAAAGATTACTAGAGAGTTGGAATCCTAAGGTACAAAATCTAAAAATGTGCCAATATGCAACNTATTAGACGAATTTATAAAAAGTGCTGCTTCAGTTGAATGAGAATATAACATATATAAGCATTCTAGTCTAACAATTCCATGAAAGATTACTAGAGAGTTGGAATCCTAAGGTACAAAATCTAAAAATGTGCCAATATGCAACGTTTGAAGATCTTCATTAAATTGAATTTCAGAAGCCTTTGTACCTATTTATTGCCATGCATTCAAATGACCTTTTCCCATAATGAAAATATATATATATATAACCCTCGTATGGTACGGAATGAACTTTGAATTAACAGAATGAACGCCTAATTTGATTATCAAGTTGATTCCGTAATTAGAAGTTCATCTCGTAATATTAACCTATTCCCTGTCATTTTGAAGACATACCGTTTCTTCCGCAGCTCGTCGTGTTGTCTTTTAAGATCATCGCGTTCTTGAGTTACAGTATTAAGTTCCTGAACACGTTCATTATATAAAGCAGCCTTGTTCCGGTACCTTGGAAATCGCAAAAGACTCTCAGATGCAAATCACAAAAAAATAATTTCAAATTCTATTCACTATTGTTGTTAGTTCAATATAAAAGGTGGTAAAGAGATTACTCTTGGATTGCGTCCAGACTTGGCTTTGACTCCTTAAGTTGAGCTTCAAACAATGCAACCTTTTCCATTGCTGTCTCTAGGCTACACGGTTGAAGCAATTGCTCATTTCCTAGGGTTGCCTGGAGCAATGCAGGATCAATCCCTTCATTTCGTATTCTGCAAACAGACCAAGTCAAAAAAAAGACACTAGTGAAAATACCAAAAAAAAATCTTTTCAAGTTTAACTGCAATTTCCAATATCAGTTGGGTGAAAGGAAATAGCACCCACTGCTCAATATGCTGTGCAAGAGCCTTGTGGATTTCTTCTAACTTCTTCGTGTAACCCTTGGCTTTCATTTCCCAATCCTTGGTGATTTTCTTCATGTCTTCTAATTTGTATTGTGCATCAACCTATCAGCGCAAGAAAACATCCACATGTATAAATTATTAACATGAATATAAGATAAGACAATTTTATTAAGTCCAACAAATGACCACAACAGTAGGTCAATGGGACTGAAAACTACAACAAGTATGAGTACAATGTGGGAGTGCAAACGCAACTCCTAGATAATGCCGAAAATAACATAAAGAAAGACATCTAAAGTAGAGTAGTCTCAGAGAGTATATAACAATGACAAAGGTAAGGTGATGCAAAATATAAGTGAACTGAAAATGACAAAAGAATTCCCATTCAAGGTTATTAAAGCATCTTCAAATTAAGTAGTCATTAAAACGATTTGAATAACATACCTCCCCTGATCGCAGCTCTTCCATTATCTTCTTAAGTTCATTGTACTCTTTCTTAGTTTTCTCTAACTCTTCATTATGTTTGTCTAGTACCTGCAGTATCAAATCATTCAACCTCCATAAACAAGTGCAAAATGAACACAACTAGTATTTGTAAATGCGAGACTAAAGGTTCTCCTAAAGTAGTGCGATCTACTTATAATTCCAATAAACATAGAAAAATGCACATCTAACTCTGAGAATTGAGAAATCGATAACTTTCATAGAAACTAAACCTCTTGTGTCTTTTTATAATTTTCCTCCACCAAAACTGCTTTCTCTTCGGTCTCTTTGAAATTGGCTGCCTTCTTCTCTTTCTCATCAGCAGCTTTCTCCTTTTCTTTTGTTCCCTCCTCAATTGCCTTCCGTAATTTTTGGAGTGTTTTCTTGCCTGTGGTAATCTGAACCTTACGACGATTTATTTCTGTATTTGACTTATCAATATCCTGTTCAATTACAACATAAGAAAAGAAATGATTGACTTATTACACAAGCTATTGAAAGCTAAAGCCTAAACTGCATTTCCTGTAGACGAATAAACAATACAAACCAATACTTACACCCTGTAGTTTTGCTACTTTCTCTTTTTGTTTCTTTAATTTCTCTCCTCCTGCATTCTCTATTTTATTTTGAAGCTCAGCGGCCTAACAACAATTTACTTGTGTTAGCTTTTTTATAAAAAGAGAGAAAGAGAGAAACTTCTACACATATATGATGAACCAGGGAGATTTAGAATAGAATGGATTTGAAAACACAGTTTCTACCTTCTCTTTCAGCTTTTTAGAACCCTTTACAAGATGTGCAAGCTCCTTTTCTTCATTAGCAATAATCTGATCAAGTTCTCTCAATCTTTCTAGCTCAATCTTTGATGGCTGTGCTGCAGACTTTAAAGACTCAAGCTGCTTCTCAATGTCCGCATGCCTAGCACTCAATCCTTCTATCTGCAATTAGCACACAAGATAAACCAACATAAGCATCAAGGTAAACATTTTTTGTTTCCAATTCTAGCATATAACAAGTACATCTTCAAGCCACGCCATAATAGATATAAAAGAATACGTATATCTAGTCCCCAGACCTCCATTCGAGCCTTGGCTATTTCCAACTCCAAATGTGACATGGCCTTTTCAGCTCCTTGATACTGCTTCACGGCACTACTTATCCTTTGCCGTATGATTTTCAGTTGTTCAACCAAGTTTTCAAGTTCCTTTTCAGCGTTTGCAATAGCTTCTCCAGAAACACTACAAGACCGAATGGATGTTCCCATCTTACCACCCTGGGGCTTTCCCCCACCACCACTCATTGTACCAGACTTCTCAAAAACTGCACCATCCAATGTGACCACACGCCTGAAATCCTTGTCTGGACCATATGCAATTCTTGTGGCCTGAGAAAGCATAGCAAAATGAGAGAATTATCAGACTGTTTTCAAATTTATATCATCTCTGGAATACCCTCAAGATAAAAGGTTCGAGAAATCAGTATAAAGAAAGCGAGTATTATGGTTAAATGGCCTCCAAATGCAACAAGACAAAAATGATGATTTCCCCACTAGAATGAGTGCTATTAAGCACAATATATCCATGCAAACTTCTGTTTCATTCAAAGACATTCGAGATATGAGCAAAGACATTCGTGAAATCAGACCTCATATTAGATAGAGCCTTGCAGGTAGAAACATTCCAAATAAACAATGTTTGTAGATACTACCTGGTCGAGATCTTTTGCTACAACAGTATTTCCCAGTGCAGCAAAGAATGCTAACTTAAGACGTTCTTCCTGAACAGTAATTAAGTCAAATAAGCGTGGAACTCCTTCAGGTGTTTTAACTTTCTCCTTCAATCTGGGTAGATGGTTTTCTTGCTTTTCCTGAATAATAAACACAAAACAAAATATCAAATTTCTCATAATACAGCCTATCAATTCTGGAATTAAAACTAAAATATTGAGATTTAGCCACATCGGAAGCCCACATATGCCAGATCAACATTCAGCGCCCTAGGGAAATCTCCAAGACAAGTTTCACCTTAAAAACTAGGAAGAAAAACAAATTGTAAACCATTTCTCTAAAAGTGATTGACTTGCAATCTCCATGAGAATATTGTTCAATGAGAAACCTACATTATAAGCATAAGTTAGACACCATTTCTAGTTCTCTCCTGAAATACAGGATTACTTTTCTGATTTAGAACAGTCAAAGGAAGAGATGACATGAAAGTGACTCTCTATCAACATTATTTCAGTCGAGAGCCCTATGGCTTCAGACCACAGCATTTTAGAGATTTCAACTCTTCGGATAAAGGAATATGGTTGCATAACATGCAAAATGAGCATCATGCTAAATATTTATCTTCCCAGGTCTTCAGAAAGTTAGGAATAGGTATTTGCTACCTCAACGGAGCATAGTAACGAAATTTGAGACGTACATTGCAAACTGTAAAAACCAATTAAATTAAATTAAATTAAAAAACAGATATAGAATACATCAGAACATTTTTGGTACAGGAAATTACAGGAAGATGGAAAAATTAGAGAATAAAATTCAAAACCATTAATATTTGTATTTAAATTCAGTTTCAAATTTCAATTCAAATTGCATAAAAAATTAATAGAGTCTACAATCCCTGACCATTATGTATTCATATTTTAAAGTTTAAACTTTTAAAATTTCAAGACAATGAATTCTGTAAACATCATATATTCAAAAGTCTTAATTTTGTCCTTATAGCTTGCAACGAAGCTATAGCTTTTCTATAATCTTCGGCAACAATACACAACAACCACGTTCTAGGTCAAATCTCTTAAAATAGATGGCTAGCCGTGTCTAGCATCTGAATCATTTAACAAATGCTGAGATTGTCTAACAATATAACTGATGTTGAGTAGATAGCATTGACGTATTGTGACAATTGAGCCATAACTATTTACGTTCAGTATTTTACTTCTTCAATCAATTCCCAAATAATTGTTTGAAGAATGAAACTATAATGAGCAAAAGCTTGAGAGCATATGTCCTTAAGTCTACTATCCAGTCGAGAGGCAAGAATAACTGAAATCAATTAATGCACTCTAGAAATGGCTCGAAACTCCAAAAATGTCTGAGATTTTTGGCTTCGATATAAAAGATACTTAATGAAATGCCTCTTCAAGAACACCAATGTCAACTTTATGGACAATCACAACTCAAATAATAAAATGAAGGTAAACTATACTTTTAACTTAATGTTTTATGACAGGCAGGCTATAATTTAATTTTTGCATTTAGAATAAATTTCAGTATAGTATTTTTAAAACTTGATGGTCTATGATTTCACTGACTTCAAAAACGTTGAAGATTTTGCCACATTCCAGCAGGTGGAGTTTCATGGGCACGTGAATGTTCTTGTAATTTTTCGAAACTCATGTGCCTTTTGACTAGGCTGCAAGGCAGCTTTGGTAGGATTTTTTTTATGGAAAAGTATGCCATTCCAATATGGGCCATTTCTCTATCAAGGACTGAATACGCATGTTATCATTATTCAAACAGGTTGAAAACATGGGAGAAAATATAATCCAAAACAAACAATGCTGTTTGAATTTTGTATTATCAAATTCTTGAGACACATTTTAAAAACACTGTAAAAAAGGTTTCACTAGAGACAAAAGATTACTGAATCTTCTTCTGTCAAAAATTATTTAATATATCCAATATTTAAGCAAGATATATTATAATATCAATGCTAGTTCCATCAATATATCTATTTATTACTCTCCTCTCGAGATATACTTTAGTCATTTAATGTGTTATCCCCATTTTGTGGATAACCAAGGAGATTATGTCTCGAGGCCCTCAGGTTGCAGAAATGGAGTGCCAAGAGACTACATGACTAGCAGTATCCTTTTGCACAGATGGAGACCCTTCTCACCACCACAGAGGTCGCAAATTTTCAGATGGAATCCACCACACTAGCTGGCTTCCGAAAGTCAGTGGGCCTTGCTCCATGAGGTACAAGTCAATATTATGGTGAGCATCATTTCAATATTTGAGGCATTTAAGTATGTTGTATCTTAGATTGCTTTAGATTTCATGATATATGCCTGGACATTATGGCTTTTGCCCTGCTTCACCTTGGTGGTTGACATTGTGCCCTAGTAAGTGGTCTTCCTTGGGGATGGGTTTGCTACTAGGAACTCCCTTGAAGAGCTATCGTACAGTTCCCAACCATACTTATCACTTTCCATCATTATTTCCCCCCATTTCCTTATCTCCTGAGATTTTGGGGTGTATTGACCCAAGAAGGGGTTGTCCCTCATTCTATGGGAATGAAGGGGTTGAAGGCCCAGAGGGATTGATGTTGGGTAAAAGATAAAAGCCTATGTATAAACCTTCTAGATGCTTCGACCAAGGATCACCCAAGAAAGCAATGAAACGCTTATCTTTGAGAAAAGGGGGACCCACAAGAAACATGATTAAGAATGCTTAAAAGGTTAGTTGGAGGATAGGAGGTCTTATCACGAGCCGGCCTATCATGTCCATGAATATCTAGTGGTATGACATTACCATCATCTGGTCACCAAGGCAGGGTAATGGCTCTCAGTTGCATGGTTGAGAGAAGGGGGTCTCATCACGAGTCAACCTTCTCACTTCCATTAGGTATTTGTGGGTGACACAGTCATTATCTGGACACCACGCCAGGGAAGTGGCCTTCAACTTTTCTTTAAATATATGAAAGAAATAAAGAATGGCAAAATAATGGGCTTGGAAAAAGTGCATTGCAAATGAAGGTACCACACACCCTCTACAAAGGCACCCATGAATGAGACACTACGACCCCTTGTATGTCATGAGCCCTATGCCATTGAGAGATCTCTTGGACACTCTCCTTGACCTAGGGAAAGATCTTACCAATAGGACACCTCGTCAACCCTCCCATATTCAAGCTTGACAAGTCACATAATGTCTTTGAGCACTTAATTGTTTGACATAGTGATCTTTGATGCACATGCTTAGGTGGCTCATTTATTGATTGGATTCACTTATCATGATGTTATGACTTGAGATCCTTGGAGGGCGTGCTTATTTGTCTTTGCAAGACCTAGTTGGTGGACAGTTTTGGAAAAACAAGCCTAGTTTGGGCTTCCATGGGGCTTGAAGCCCACATGTGGATGCCAAGGGCCCGCATGCCGGATGAGAGAGATCAAACTTTGAAGGCCTAGAAGATGATTTGGACGACATAACCTAGCCCCCACATGCCAAACGTTTTTCCTAGGAGAGGCAAAACCTCACCTTTAGAGGCATGACATCACCTAGGGGGGTTAAGGTTTGATGGTGAGGTTGACATGCATTGGCACAAGCTATGTCACAAGGTTCGGGTTCGAGTTCGGGTTCGACAAGGATTAAGTTCGATTCGGGTTCGAACTTTCTGATAAAGTTCGAATAAGGTTCGGCTTTAGGTTCGACTATACACATTTTTCAAAATATATATATATATATTATTATAAACTTTTAATATATATTATATTAATA
>SNQJ01S0048585.1:40197-52075 GCA_010110895.2 Picea sitchensis
TTAAGTTCTGGTAAACCTGTGACCGCTTTGCATATGTATGGTAGCGCCTTGTAGTTGATGTGAGCTAATCTTCTATGCCAAAGTTCACATGAGTTTTCAATGGCGTGGGCCATGGCAGTTTCTGAGTGACCCTTTAGTCTATAGAAGCCATTTTCTTCACTTCCAATGATGATTGCTTCATTTATGGTTTCTCCTTTAGCCCACATAAGAACTTCTCCATCTATAAAGGCAGCTCTGTAGCCTTTCTTTTCTAAAGCTGAAATGGAGAGTAGGTTCTTTTTCAAACCTGGTACATATAGTACGTCCTTCATTTTTAATGAATTCCCTGAATTCAGTTTGTAGTTTGATTCTCCCACTCCCTTGATGGGATATTGGTAATTATCTCCAAGTGTCACTTTCTGAGAAAACTTCTTTTCTGAAACACAAGAGAGAATGTTTTTCTGACCTGTCATGTGCTTGGAGGCACCACTATCAATGAGCTACGTGTCGTCTCCATGTGTTACCGATCCTGAGAGGGTCGAGATTAAGACATAGTCTTTGATCTGTTCTCTTATCATCTTCGCAGGTGGCTCTTCATCTTCGACTGCATGGGCATGGTGCCTCTTATGTTTCCTCTTGTATTCTTCTCGTCTGGCTGGACAAAATTTCGCAATGTATCCCATCTTGTCACAATGATAGCATTGTACAGATGAGTAGTCTCTTTCCCTTCGTTGTCCTCTCTTCTGAAATCTCCTTGGATGAGATTCTTTATTATTGAATCTGTTTGGCAGTTGAGGCTCTTTATGAAAATATACAAAGGAACCTGAGACAATAGCCAACTCCTTCTTGAGCTTGGCTTTGGAGTTCCCTTGAAACTTGCGTCCGCCTTGGGATTTTCACCCCTCTAGGTTAAATGTGCCGTTTCCTTTCTTTTCCTGCTAGCTTTGGAGAATGCACCCAAGTACTAAGTGCGCCTTTTGCCTTAGCTTGTGCGCCCTTTGCCTCTCACAAATGCTCCCAACCTGCTTCTTCAAGTATGCCCCTTCCTCCTCTCAAGGAAATGCGCCCCTCAAGCTATGTTGCCCCCTTTGCCTCACACAAATGCACCCACACTTAAGTAAGCAATCTCCAATGGTGCGCCCCTCTCTTCTCCAAACTCTTCCTCTCCTCTCTTTCCTTCACTCAAATCTCTCAAGTGAACAATGAATGTGCTTATTCCCTCATCCTTAGCTTTATCCTCATCCTTAGGCTAACCTAGGAAACCAATGGTCAAGATTAGATCTAGGCCAACCAAGATGAAGGGTTGAGATTAAATCTCCCCTTTATCTTACGTTCGTAAGTTACTTTATGTTATTAAATTCACTTTGACTTTATAACATAAAGTAAAGTGGTAAGGGTCAAATATTTCCCCCTTTGAGTTAGACACTCAATAACTCAAGGGGACCACTTTCCAATGTACCCAAATATCAACACTCTAATCTTACTCGTATCTGGTAGTTCCCTGACCTTAGAACCAATTTTGAAAAGTATTTTTCTCCATGGAGTTCGTCCAACAACTCATCTATGAATGGTATAGGAAATTTGTTTTTTATTGTTATTTTATTCAACCCTCGATAGTCTTTGCATAGTCAGAAAGATCCATCATTTTTTCGAGCCAAGATTTTTGGGGCTGCATATGGGCTCCTACTTGTTGTAATAACCCCACATTTTAATAGGTCTTGAATTAGCCTCTCTATCTCTGTTTTATGGTGGTGAGGATATCAATAGGGTTTGATATTAACTGGTGCTGAATTTGGTTTAACCTTGATTATATGCTCTATCTTTCTTTCAGGTGGCAACTTCAAAGGTAAGTCTTGGAATACCTTGTCGTATATTTTTGGATTAATGCTTGAATCTCTTGGTGTTGAGACTGGACCACTTTTGCTGCTATTATCTCCATCTGATGACATTGTGCCACATAAGTTGGCGCTCCTTTTCGAATTAGTTTCTCCATTTGTCATGAGGATATAATTTGGGTGGGAGGTGGATGGAATTCGTATAATTTATATCTTCTTCCTTCCCATTTGAATTTTATAAATTGTTTATGGTGATTTGCAAAATAGGTTCCCAACGTTTGTAACCATTGAATTCCTAGGATGACGTCCACTCCACCCAAGGGTACTGTGTAGAACCCATATTCCAATTCGTAATCCTCTATCTGAAGCTTGACCTTGTGACACTTACCCACTCCATCAATTTTTTTGCCATCTTCCACCATTACTCTTATATTTTCGGCTGGATACACGAATAGGTTTAATATCTTTGCAACATTTATATCTATAAAATTATGGGTGCTCTCTGTATCTATTAGAATGGTGACATTCTCCTTTTTAACTTGCCCCCTTAGTTTTAATTTTTGCGGTTGTGCTATTCCTGTTATTACAACCATGGATATCTTGGGCATGGCTTCTTCCAGCTCTGTATTGGGGCCATCACTTTCCTCTTTACCTTCGTTATTTGAGTCACTGTCAGATGTGTATGATTCTTTCTCTGCTTCACAAGTATACATTTTTTCACTGTTGCATTTGTGCCCTGGCGACCATTTGTCTCCACAATACGACATTTGTTTTCCCATTTCTTATTTGGGTCCTGCTGCCCGCCCTCACCCCCCTTAAATGAGGTGGTACATACTTGTTAGATTTGTCTGCCGAATATTTCTTTGATCTTTCATTTGAATATTTATTTGACTTGTATGGACATGTGAATGATGACTTATTGAACATGTTTTTTTGTTCAATTAGCTTTGCTGCGTGTCTAGCAGCTTCGATAGTTTTAGGTTTCCATAGTTTAATTTCACTACGGATGTAATCTTTCAACCCAAAAATATACATTTTTAGCAGTTGTTCATCTGTGAATCCGCTTTGCCTTGTTGCCAACACTTCCCATTCGTGTGTTTAATCATTCACGCTTCCCTTTTGTTTGAGATGCACAAATTTGTTATGTAAGTCATCATTTCTTCGTCATGAAACCTTTTTAATAACGCAGTTGTGAAGCTGTGCCAATGGAATGAACGAGTGCCACATTTCCTAGACCACCATAGAAACCAATCGTAAGATTCTCCTTCCAAGTTGTTGGAGGCTGTCATTACTTTTTCTCGTTCACCTAGCGGGGGATTCGATTCAAAGATACCCTCCATTTTATGGACCCAAGTGACAACTCTTCTATGGTCCTTGTCGTCATATTTCGGTAGCTCCTTTTTAAACTTCTCGTAATCTCTATCTTGAATTTTGTGTGTATTTCTTGAAAAAATTATCTTTGGTATTTCCTGGTGTCCCTGATCCTCTAAATTTTGCGATTCCGGACTTTGTGATGGTCTTCGAAGGTCTAAATGTTCTGTGTATAATGCATCCACTCGTTCGGTTAGTTGATCAATTATCTCGATATGTTCATTAAGCATCATTTTACTCTCGTCCTTGTCGGCACCCCTCATTCTTAAATAACTATTCAATCGTTCCTTCGACGTGTTTATTAACGTGTCAGTTTTGTCTTCTTTTTGTAATAACTTATCGATTTTTTCCAATAGTGTTTTTTGTACTTCGCTGAATTCCTCCTGACCCTTCTCGACTTTATCGAGATGATATTTAATGTTGTTCACGTCGTTTTTGTGGTGGCTAATCTCTTGTAATTCCTCGTTTTTTTTCTTATTTGCTTCCTGTTATCGAACAAGTTGTAGGTTAGGCAAAGCTCGACCCAACCACAAAATGGCGACAACTAAGAGAACACCTACCCACTGTCACCTTAGGCAGGTATTCCCGTCACTTTAGAGATTAAGTAATCACCTCAAGGGGGGATGGGTGACCCTAGGGGGAAATGAGATGGAAAGTGGTATGATGGAAGTGTAGCCCCTATAGGTCAAGATACTAAGTGCGGAAAGACTTGGGAAAGAGTCTTGGTGGTAGCCAATGGTTGCCGAGAGGTATGAGTACCTGCAAAGGGTGATCTGTACCTGCACGAGACACAAGGAAAGCCAAGTGTGCACGTAATATGTTAGGTGGAAAATTAAGTTAAGCTTGCTGTCCCTAATTGCAGCAGTAAACAATAATATATATCAACAACAAAAAGATAGTAAAAGTTCCAAATAAAGATGCTAAAAGTCTAGTTAAATAAGCAAGAGACCAGCTAGTAAATACTAGTTTAACCCAAGAATCAAAGAGCAAGTCTTCAGCAATGAAACAAGGTTGTAAGAAAAAGGTATTGCAGAGATACTTTTGCATCCTTATGGCTGTTGCAAACAAGTTGTTACAGCAACAAATTCAACCACTAAAACTTACAAAGAGTCCACCCAAAAGATGCGCCGAGATTAGTAGATTAATGTGGCAAACTTTTAGCAACTTTCAATGGTTGAAGAGTGAGTTATTAAGAAGTTTGTATTCGGGTTTCTGCAGCCCTAATGGCTGTAGATAAAAGTTTATAACAGCAGAGAGAAACACTTAGCCAAAGGTGACGCCCTAGTGGCTCAACCAACCATATAAAACAAAGAATTGATTCCAATTTAGACAACCTCAAAATCCTAAGATTTCATGTTAACCAGTGTAATATTTTATTTCTCCAATGCAATTATATTAGTGCCTTTATCAATTGGGTTATGGAGTCAAATAAATGAAGAGCTAACAAGTGCTATCTCCTTGGGGGTGTAAACCCTTTTATTCCCCAAGGCAAGCAAATGCTAACTAGGAGATACTAGGAGGGTGTAAACCCTTACTTCTCCTAGTAAAACCTTGTGCAACAAATAACTTCTAGGCAAAAATGATAGATAATGGTGGGGTTGTAAATCCTTATACTCCCCAAGAGATCTAGCAAAATCAAACTTGTAACCAAGCAATGATGCATCAATAAGATAAAATCCTTACCTAGTCCAAGCAATGACAAGACAAACCTCCTTTTACCAAGACAAATCCACCAAAAATGCAAGAAACTAGCTCCAAGAGAGGTAGCACACTACTTCTTCCACCAATAGCATGAAGAAACCAAGACAAAAACACAAGAGAGAAGAGATTGCCTAAAGAGGGCGCAAATTTCAGCTAGTAAGGCTTCTCACAATAGGAGAGCTATGATTCAAATGAGATACAAATGATCTCTATTTATACAAAATGTCTTAAACATAGTTTGTCCACTTAAGTTAGGGTAAACACAAAATAAGGGGGACAACAACCCTTATTTTGCCCCTTTACACAAGTAATTCATTTTTAATTCAAATTTAAAATTTTAAAAGTGCACAATAGAAACTCTGAAATGACGTCATCCCTCTAAGAGTGACGTTTTGACCATTGAGCAAGTCGTCGCAGTAGAAGGTTGAAGTCGTTGGGGCTCATAAAGCCTCCCTCTCATGCGCTATAGCCTCCTCAAGTCTTATCCCACCAAATCATGCCAAGTGTCAACAAGTAGCAACTTCATCACCACCAAACCCTAGCCCCAATGGTGACATCAACTCCTCAAAGGTGATGTTTTAACCCCTTCAAGCAAATCGTTTGGCATGTGAGGGCTAGGCAAGGTCCTCCAAGTCGTCCTATAGGCCTCCAAAGGCATGTCTTCGTGATATGGCATGTGGGCCCTTGGCATCCAACTTGTGGGCTTCAAGCCCCATGGAAGCCCAAGCTAGGCTTGTTCCTCCAAAACTGTCCAACAGCTAGGTCTTGCAAAGACCAATGGATACGCCCTCCAAGGATCTCAAGTCAAAGCATCATGATGAGTAAATCAAATCAATAAAAGAATCATCTAAGCAAGTACATCCAAACCACCTCATCAAAATAAACTAATGCTCAAAGACCCTATGCAATTTTCCAAGTTTAGGTATGGGAGGGTTGATAAAACGACCTATTGGGTGAATCATTCCTTAAGTTTAGGGGTGTTTCCTGAGGGGACCTCCCTCTAAGTCATGTGAATGAGGTGTCATGGATGAGGGGAAGACTTTTGGACATGGGGTTCATGCCATACAAGGGGTGTAGTGTCTCGTTTATGGGTGCCTTTGTAGAGGGTGTGTTGCACCTTCGTTTTCAATGCATCTCTTTTCCAAACCCATTTAATGCCATTAATTAATTAGAAATCCAAAACCTTGGGTACTCCCTATTGGTGAATCGATTAGCTTGGGGAGCAATACCACAAGGCCACTTGAAGCTAGAGGTACACAGAGTGCCATATGCAAGGAAAGAAAGGGACACCGTATAGGTCTACACACCTCAACAAGTGGGGACATTTATATAATGTTAATTTGCTTTTGCAGGTCTTTGATGTTTTAGGAGAAGCGTTTCATTGCTCTCAAGACCTTTTTTGGGTGAGCATCTGGAATGTTCATAATCAAACTTTTATCTTTTGCCAACCACAAGCCTCTGGGCCTTTAGCCCCTTCTTCCCATGAAGTGAGGGACAACCCCGTCTTGGTTCAGTACACGCGAAAAACCCAAAAGATGAGGAGATGAAGGGATGAAATGTGGAAAGTGACAAGTATGGCCGGGAATGTTGATGAATGCAGCTATGTGCGACATTCTCCAACTTACAAACCTGTGAGATGTGGATCATTGCAGCTATGTGAGTCTTTCTCTCAGCTTACAAACCTGAGAGAAAGCCCCTAAGAAGGGTATGTGGTTTCTGCTTGAGACAGCGCTAGGAATGTAGAGATGACCTCCTCCATTTAGAGAGTTGAGAAGAACTCCAGATGATTATCCAGTGGGAAAGACGATCTGTTGAGTTAGACGTGCCTGTGGCTGAGCACACGGTGAACGTGTGAAATCCCAAAGTGCTGGGTGCATCGTCATGTGAACAGAAACGAAGATGATGTATTAAGCCTCTTCTGAGCAGCAGAGTTGACGAGAAGACTCCAGATGATTCTCCTGTGTGAGGCAGTGGGAATGAAGATCTGTAGAGTGGACGTGCCTGTGGACGAGCACAAGTGAACGTGTGAAGATCTGGTTCTTCTGTGTAATGCAGTGAACCGGAGATATGCCATCCCTATGGATGTGCCCCTAGTGGATGAGCACTAGTGGGTGTATCAGATCCTTTGCTATATATTGTTCAAGAGTCGGACCTGCCTGTAACTCTAATTGTTATGTAAAGGGTACATGTTGGCCCCACCTTAATGTGATTAATAATAAATGTAAAAGATAATTAATCTGGTTAATAATAATAATAATTATAATGTGACTTAGAGAGGTCGGCCCTGTTGAGCCAATAGACACTTCAATTGACAGGTTTAGGTTAGTATAAGTAAAAGTAAAATCCCCATTGTGGAAACATATCATTCATGTGAGTTTGGAAATTTCAGCAAGTACATTTACTTGAGAAAAGTGCGCACCTCTCTTGGGCTCTAGTCTTCTAGGGTTTGAGCACCCTCTTGTGTGCTAGGTCTTTCTTGGTGGTGAAGGTGTTTCTCTTGAAGAATATAGCAAAGGATTTGGTCGGGTTTTTTTCCCTTGTTGAGAAGGGTTACCCAGGATACCTCTTGTGTTCTTGTGCATGGTGTTTCTTCTTGTGATCTTGGTTGCTGCAACATTCTTGTTTATGGTTAAGACAAATGCAAATTGAAATGAACTACATGCTTAACCTATCTTATTGAAAAATCAATAGGGAATGGCACGATGACTCATCAAAAGGACCTCCCAGTAGCATACCTATCCCTAAGGGTAACTCACTTACTAGGGCACAATGTCAACCACCAAGTTGAAACATGGAAAAGAGCATAATGTCCAAGCAAATGTCACAATCAAAAGCAGTAATAGATGCAACAAACTCAAATGCCTCAAATATTGAAATGACACTCACCATAAGACCTGATTTGTACCTCATGGAGCAAGACCCAATGTCTTCCGGAGGCCAGCTGATGTGGTGGATACCTTCGTGATCGAGTTGGAGCTATGGTGGTGAGGTGAGTCTCCATTTGTGCAAGTAGACACTGGTGGTCAAGCTGTCTCTCGGTACTCCATGTTTGCAACCTGAGGGCCTCGAGACATCATCTCCTTAGTTATCCCACAAAATGGGGATAACACTTCCATAATTTATTATATATATATATATATATATTTTTTTTTTTTTTTTCTTAACTTTTATTTTATATATTATGTATATAAAGTTATTTCTTTTAATTAATTTATAAGTTGCCTTTTTGGTCAAGTTTTTAAAAAATTAAAATTAATTTTAGGGGGGTGTGACTTTATAAAAAGTCACGAGAAGGTTTGAAAATGATTATGGAGGAAAAGTACGGATCATGAGTGGCGGACAGATTGGTGATGGATAGATGAGACAAGTGGGAAGTACGGAGGAGATAGTAGAAGGTACGAACGACGGGGGACAGGGAGAGACAGAGGAACAGGTGGGTCATATGGCGTTGGGACAAGCGAGACGTACGACAGGCAACAGACGACGTCTTGTACAACGACAATGATGGTATGGTGGCTGCAGCGGAACAGGTACGACTACTGTACGGTTTTAGACACAAAGGATTGTACGATTGTGAAGAAGACGAATCCATACGGTCAGGTGCAGTTTTTTTTCTTGTTCTGATACCATTGTATCAGTAAACCTATTATTTAATGGAAGACACAATATTCTGAATTGATATTGATTGATAATTGATAAAAGATGATGATACAATCACCCTCGTGATGATTTTTACTTATAGCATTGACTGGTCACGAGGTGAAGAGGTACGTGCCTCTTGATCTTTTCATTTATTTAATTAAATGATATTTATTATAATTATTATGTATTTATATTTTTATTGTTATTATTATTATTATTATTATTTATGTATTTATGTTCGTAACAACCTTTATCATGCGATGCTCCATCTCAACAACTTGACTATAACCCAACGGATTTTTATCATAAATCTATATTATAAATATGTACCATTGAATATTGCAAAACCACACAACTTTGAAGGAGCAATTTTCCCTCTTTCATTCTTCCCCTATGTGTGGATATCATCTCCCATTTGAAGTGACCTCTAAGATAATATTTAGTAAGGATACCCAAATATAGCCCTTCTTTACAACTTATGCATTGAATTTTCCAAAAGTGCATACACAAGGTTGGATTTACCCCTTGTTTTAGGCCATGCTTTTATGGAGACTAAATAGTCTCTCCCATAGGTGTGACAACCTTTACAACATGAACAACACTTTTACATAGAAAGAAGTGAGAGAGACTAGAGGCTCCCCTAGATCATGTGTTTTAATAGATCCATCTCAAGACCCTCGCGTACCTACCCAGGCCATAAATGACCAGCATGGTGCCAACTTAGTGCCACCAAGGGGTAGTTGGACGAGGCCATACGAACAAGGACTATCCTAAAAATGGGAACTTGGAGGATTGGCCATGACCGACCACAAAGGGTGAGTGAAGAGACACCAAATCTCAGCCTCTCATCTAATCTAATCTCAACCGTTAGATTAAAAAACCCCTCACCTTCCCTCATGAGGTCGATTAGGGAAAGAGGGCGCACCTATTGTGGGTTGTTCAAGCATTCTTGTTGAGAGAACAAGAGAGAGCAAGAGAGAGGTCGAGTTGGAGAAGAGAGACAACATTTGCAGGAGGAGAGCATGCATCCCAAGGCAAATAACAGGCACGGATTTCGAGGCAGCAGGCAGCAAGGAAGAACAGGTCGTACGGTACGGATTTCTAGAGGCCGTACATCATTAAATGTGCACAGAAATCAAGGACATCAGTTGCGTTTTCTGAGAGTATTGGCACGCTTTTCAAGGCTATCGTACAACATTTAATTGGCACAGAAATCTAGGAAGGAGTTGGGCACGATTTTCTGGGCAGAGAAAATCCGTATAGTCCGTACGAACATGAACAGAATTCAAGGGGCCGTACTGTCATAAATTCTGGGCGCATTTTTCTGAGTATTGGCATGTTTTTCAAGGCATTTATACTACTGGGTTTTCCGTACAGTCTTGGCAGATTTTGGGCACAAATTTCGAGGACAGTCCGTACAACGTTTATTGCTGGGACAGCCGTACAGTGTACGGATTTCTGGTTCAGAAATCAAGGAGCAAGCTACAGGAAAGTCCAGATAAGTTTGTGTAAATTTCTGAAGATGAATATGCTGTAAAAGATTTTCTCAGAAGCCCATAAATAATAAAAAGCCCTCTCACTGGTTTTCCCCTTGTGGGTTTTTCCAGGGTCGATGTTAGACCAAAAATTCCTGTGTCCACAATTTTCTGAGTTTTGCTTACTGCTGATATTTTATTTTTGCACTTAAAACGATGTTTAGAATCCTCATGTTTCAGTTCTGAAGTTTATTTTCTGCTAAGTTTTTATATGCTGATATAAAACTGGGTTTGGGCATTTAACATTGGTTGAAAAATCAGCGAGACTGAAATTGGGTTGGGGTCTGAAATTTTAACATGGTATCAGAGCTGAGTTGAAGAGAAGCAGAGATTTCAGCAGACAGAAAGTTAGGACAACAGTGACTTCACAGGGCAGATTTTTGAATTTGTTATTTTCAGTAGAAAAAGGGGCTATTGGTTTCAGAGTTGAGGACAGACTTGATGGGGCAGCAAATTTTGGTGCTTGGAAGGAGAGGATGATCTTGCTTTTGCAAGAAAACGAGTTGTGGGACATTGTGGAGAATACCACTCATCCCGTTGTGGTACCTATTGATGCTACTCTTCTTGCAGCCTATACTAAGAAGAGTATCAAGGCTAAGAGATTTATTCTTGATGCCATCAAGGATCATTTGATTCTTCACTTGACGGGGAAGACACATGCCTATGAGATGTGGGAGTCTTTGACAAAATTGTACCAGAGTACAAATGAGAACCAGAAAATGGTTTTGAGGGAAAAACTAAAGAGCATAAAAATGAACAAGGCTAAAAATGTGGTCACATACCTTACTAGATTGACTCAGGTGAGGGATGAGCTTGGAGCTGTGGGGGAAGCCATAGTTGACAGTGATCCTGTGAGAACAGCATTGAATGGAGTCTCCAAACAATGCGCTGTTTTTGTGGAGGGCATTGTTGCTAGGGAGAAACTTCCCGGTTGGGAACATCTTTGGGATGACTTCGTTCAGGAGGAGACCCGGAGAGGTTATGTACATGGCAGTTCATCTACAGGTCATGAGGAGGAGAATGTGGCTCTTGCTACCTCTAGCAAGAAGAAGTTCAGAAAGGGTCCAAAGGGAGGACAGAAGCCCAAGGGTGAAGGGAAGAAAGACATGAGCAAAGTTAAGTGCTTTGCTTGCCATAAGTTTGGGCACTATGCAGGACAGTGTCCAAACAAGAAGAAGAAACAACCAACAGCTTCAGCAGAGGTGGAAGAGTTTTCCACCAAGTTTGACTAGGAATTTTCCTTGATTGCATGTCTATCCTCGAGGACCACTACTATAGATGCTTGGTATATTGACAGTGGTGCCTCTCGCCATATGACAATAGTTCGTGAGCACCTGACAGATCTTACACAGTGTGGAGATGCAGAGGTAGTGCTTGGAGATGACCGGGAGGTCAAGGTGGCTGGTTGTGGGACCGTATCATTTTGGAGGGAGTCTTTGCCTCCCATGACTTTGACAAAGGTTCTATATGTTCCGGGCTTGAAGAAGAACTTAGTGTCAGTTTCTACTATTGAGGAGAAGGGCTATGAGATCTTGTTCCGTGATGGGCAGGTGCTTCTTTTCCCCAGAGGATCTAGCATCACTTCGGCCAAAGTGATTGGTACTAGACATGAGAGGCTGTACAAGTTTTTGTTCTAGCCAGTGAGAGCATTGATTCATTCTACCAGCAGCAGTAGTGACCTATGTGAGATATGGCACAGGAGGATGGCACACTTGCACCATGGGGCTTTGAGAGTTCTGAGGGAGATGGTGACGGGAGTTCCAGATTTCAGTTCAGAGCACCATGAGTTGTGCAAGGGGTGTACTTTGGGAAAGT
>SNQJ01S0048585.1:68237-84964 GCA_010110895.2 Picea sitchensis
CCTTCAGTCTTTGGCATAGGGATCCTCACTTGATCCATGAACTGAACCTTGTCTGAGCATACAATCAGGACCTATACCTATTGGGTTTATTGTGCTATCTTCTGAGGTAGGTTGCTGGACCAGGTATGCTTCCTACTCATCTCTTTATGATTTGGATCTGATCTGATTACAAAATTTGTTTAATATAGAAAGCTTTGTATAGATCTAAAGATATGTCTCTTGTAAAATGATTAGGCAGAATTTTAGATCTGAAATCTGTGTTGAACTAGATAGATCTCCTGTTACTTTCAGATCTGTTCTTTACTGCCTTAGATCTGAGTCATATTTATTTGTGATCTGAGTTTCTCTCTTATGCTGCTACTGTTCTTTATAGATCTGCTTTCTATGTGTTCTTATCTCTACAGATCTAAGTTGTTTTTAGCATTGAAATTTAAAAAGACTACTGTTTTTGCAAATTTTACCTAAATCTAACAGGAGTGTTATTTGTTTTGAGTATATAGCATGTGCTAACCATCGGTTTGAGAACACTTGCAAGGGCACCTCAAAAGAGCACTTAACCATCAAAATTATGAGCAGAAAAGTACTTGACTGTTTGCTGTTCTAAAACAACAGCAAAGGACAGTTTTGGAGATTGAACTTAGAGCCCAACAAGAGGTCAAAGACAGACCTGTTGGAAAGCCTCATAGTACCTCAATTTTTCTTCATGGAAGTGGTTGAGGAAATTTAGGCCCCTTGATTAGTGGGACGCCCCATTAGAAAGTGGGATGAATGGAGAGAAAGGGGTAAATGGGAGAGAAGTTAGGGAGAGGGAAATTAGGGAGAGAAAAAAGGGATTGGGAAATTAGGGAGAGAATATTGGGAGAAAACATAGGAAATGTGAAATTAGGGAGAGAATATAGGGATTTTGATGGAAGAGAGAATTAAGGATGGAGAGAAAAAAGGTAGGTGTCCCTCCAATCCTCATGACTCATCCATCCACATGGAGGCCAAATCATCCAAGCGCTTCACCAAATTGCCTCATTTTCTGGAGATTGCCATGTATCACCCCTGCTAAAAATAGACATTGCCAAAAATAGACATGCCCGAAAAAGCAGTTTCCCTAAAATTTCGGAAATACCACAAATGTGTCTTGGATCACCAGGAGACCACTGCCAAAAATAACATGTCTAAAAATAGACAATGTTAAAATTAGAAAGTCCTCGGAAGTCAATGTGTATATACTCATCGAATTCGATTTTTTGTAAGGAATCCGAAAATGCAATTAGAATCACCATTTGACCTCCTGATCTCCGCTTGCTAAAAATAGAAAGTACTGAGATGACATCTTGGAAAGGGTTCACTGGCTTCAGAATGTGACCAGGAACAAGACTGTACGCTAAAAAATGTCATGCGAGTCTCCAGACACCGTCTCCTAAAAAATAGGGAACTGGCTAAAAGCAACAATCTCTCTCTCTTTGAACCATGAAGAACTGAGCTGACTTTGTCACTGAAGCAAAACCACTACATAACCAATCTCTGTACCTGCCCTCGACAAGAAACAACCTCGGCTTGATCAAATGTTGTCTCTGAAGAAAAGTTTGAATGCCGGTAGATGAAGATAAAACTGGCTCATGACCCCAGGATTTCCAAGTGAGAAAATCCAAGGGTTAACAAGTCTCATGGTAGAAGGCTTTGGACGATTTCCACACGTCTAGAAGGCTTTGGACGATTTCCACTTGTGTGGAAATACATGTTCGATGCTACCAACATCAACAAACTTGGGCCCAACATTGAAGATTCGACAAAGGGAGGTGACAAGGGGGTATTAGAAGAAGTTTGGCGACCATTGAGATTTTCCATTTCATCATTTATTCTTGCTTTCTTGGCTTTAAGATCATCCATGGTATCAGTGACCCAGTTGGTTTGGCGTTTAACATCTTGGTCAACATTTTTGCAAGGACCAATGTCATGGCCGACAATATGGGCGAGGTGGTATTTGAATCTAAAAATGCAGTGATATCCACATCCCACCAGTGGAAGGAGTAAATCAAAGCTTCTTTTGTGCAGAACTTGGCCAAGATCTACAACAGGGCTCATGGCATTCTTCCACAAACACGTGCATCTTGTACAAAATTTCACGTGCATCCTTTGACTCATCTCTTGCAGCTAATTTCAATCTCCTCGTCTTGGATGTTGAGGAAGATATGTTACCAAACACTTTCCCAACCCCTATTTCTGTACCAAAAATGTTTCTGGTACAAAACACCTTATAAATGCCCCCGAAACATTCTCAGGACATTTCGTACCAAAAATAATGCTGTTTTCAGTGTTTCCTTATCAGAATAAAAAAGGATTGTAGTTTTCTGTGCACCAAACCTTGTGGGATCTACCTGACATAAAACTACAAGAAAAAACAAAATCTCGAAAAAAGAAAAAAACACATTAAAAATTTCAAAAAACTCAGAAAGTCAGCTTTTAAAAAGAGGGTTTCCATGTAAGCTGCTGCATTTGGGTTCTTATAAGCTAATTTTTGTTCATATGTATGTATTGTATGCTGTTTTCCCATTTGCAACAATTTTGAAGGTGCTGTTTCTGAAATCTATACTGTGTCAAAAATCGAAACTGTTTCCAAGTTTCAGATAACTAATCCTTACATTCAGATATCTTGAACTCATTTAAGAGCTCTCAAGCATTGTTTGTTTGAGAAATAAAGATTGAGCTTTCCATTGGCCAGGATTCAATTCCTAAACAATTATGTAGCAACTCCAAATTAGTGATTTCAAATGTTCTGCGAAGTTCTTTGTTTACGTTATTAAGTCTCTTCAGTTTCTCTTATTATAAGGTTATAAACATATACTATCACAATCACCAAGTCCATTCCTTCACTTTTGATGTATAGATTTGTTTCAGAAGTGCTCCTTTCAAGTCCATCCTGAGAGATGATCATCACTCTTTTTTGTAACAAGGATAGGGTGCTTGTATTAAACCATACAAAAATTTCTTCAACTTGCAAACAATATGCTCCTTGCCTTTGACTTCAAAACAATGTGGTTGCTACATTTACACATCTTGTTCCAAGTCCATTTAGGAAGGTGCTTTTGATATCCATCAGATGCACCTTTCCCCCATATCCAGTTGCTAGCGCAATTAGAAGTTTGATTGTTATTATTTTCACAATTTGAGAACTTTTTTCCCCTCATTGATCCGCTTTACTGTGCAAAGCCCTTTTGCCATCAGTGTTGCCTTATATTTATCTATAGATCCATCTTCCATGTACTTAGTCCTCTGGACCCATTTTCAACCAACGACTTTCTTATCTGGAGTCAGACAGCTCCCAAGTATTGTTCATATAAGCGAGTCATATCCAGATTGCATTGCTTTCTCCAAGACTTTGACTCCTTGTACTTCATCCAATGATTTGGGTTCCTGCTCAACAGAACTCATTAATGCTCGGTTAACTTGTGAACTTTCTTTTTCTCTCCAAGTGAATCTTGTCCTTGTTCATTGATTTCTTCCTTTGGACAAGACACATGGAGTTTAGTTGGTGTTTGTGGTTCCAGTGGGGTTACTTGCCTCATTTGTGATTGTTTTCAGTCTAAGGTCTTGGTTGTGGCTTTTGATAAACATTATAGGTACTTGTGTTTTGGGTGCAGAGGTGGTGCTTCTCCCAAATGCTTTCATTGCAGTTTGTTATTTTCCTCCCTCTTTGAATTTTGTGGTTTACACAGATGGTGATCTGTTCCGTGATCTTTATTGATAGATTTTCCATCACTCCTCTCTGGGGGGACATTATTCTTTTGGGTGACTTCAATGCCTGTACTGGTATCCAAAGAACACCAGTTCATGATTTGTCCCAGGATGAGTTTTGTCTCTGCAAGCTTGACTTGGAGGAATTGGGACTTCCTAAATAGTCTGCAAAGGGCTCGAATCCAGTTATAATCTGTACTTGTAGTGCAGAGTAGTATAATAAGTCATAACGAGCAAGAAATCATACAGCATTTGTGTTGAATCTTTGAATAAGGTTAACATTACTAAGAAACAATTTGAGTGTCTCTAATATTTTGGTGAGTTTCAGTAGCTCAGATATATGTGTTGAATGTAATGAAAATTCAAATTAAGTTCAGCATTGTTGAGAGATTTTATTGTTTGTGTTCTGGACCACTACAAGTAGTCACCAGTGTGACATTTTTGCAACTTTGTTGCAGGTATATACATCCACTAGAAAATAGGGAGTGCCCTGTTGTCTTGGGTGGAGATTACATCACAACAGAATCTGGAACAGGATTGGTGCATACTGCCCCTGGTCATGGGATAGAAGATTTCTCAACTGGCTTGAAATACGGGCTTCCTGTACTGTCTCCTGTAGATGATAGTGGCAAGTTTACTGAGGAAGCTGGGCAGTTCGCTACTTTGGATGTTTTGGGTGATGGAAACACTGCAGTCATGAAGGCCTTAGATAATAGTTGGTCACTTATTATGGAAGAAGCTTACAGTATGTTCCTATCCTCGTTTAGTGCAGACAATGAGTTTCATTTCTTGCTCTTGTGATTTGTTTGAATTAGGCTAGGCATTTTTTCCATACACTTATGCACAAGAGGATGTATGATATCGGTGACACCATAGGCAGATTTGTGTTTCTGGTTGTATTTTCATGTATCTGTTATACTGTATCATTTCTTTTCAATTTAGCTTAAGCATCTCTAATGTTAGTCTAAATAAATGCTTAATAAAATCAAATCATGTTATCTGCTATCTGTTGTTTAGAGGTCCCATATTTGCAATTTTTTTTTTTTTTTTTCTATCTAGGTATGATGTGTGATGTGTTATCACTTGGAAATTCTTGCCCTGCAAACATTGAAGGGAGTCCAGATAACACTAGAAAATAAGCCACTATCACTTCACTTATCTCCTCTCACTTCTAAGTTAGAGCTTGCTAATGTCACGGTGGTATCCCTAATTGATCCAAGGGGTCAATACTTGAAACAGAGACTATTAATAGCACCTGAAATCGAATGAAAGGTTGCTGTTCTGAAATAAATCTGCAATTAAATATCAAAAACAGCAAGCTGGAACTGTCCTAAAATGTTGAAATTAGGGTTACCGGGAACGTCCTCTTAGGTGCCGATCCCACCTTGGAACCACACTCCAAGTTGGAATGTCTTGGGAGCCCGCTCTGGGCCCTTTTGGCTCACTCCCTACCACTGTCGGGATGGCGACGCTCCCAGACCCAAAACCATGCTTACCAGGCGATTCGACCATGCTCCCTAGACGCTCGTCGTGAGCTCCTGAACTTGCCTAGACACTCCTGCGAGAAAGGGAAAAAATGAATTTATTTTTTTAAGTTTTCTCTTAAAATTGGGACCTAGGGAAGGTTTAGGGTTTAGGGAAAACTCAAGGAAGAAACAAAGGCAAGACAAACCCCCTCCTGAAGTCTTAGGCTAAAAGATAGAGATCTGCTCCTCCTATAACTGAAACCCCAAATTGAGTTGCACCCTCCTGTATGACTGCAGAGACCCAATAATTCAGCCTCACTGCTAGGAGCCTCCAAATGCTATGAAACTGGCTGGGAATGTAGATTGGGGCAAGACAAACCCCCTGGTGAAGTCTCCAGCTGAATAGTGAAGATCTGCTCCAAGAAACTGATGAAACCCCTTTCTGCAGTGCGCCCTCCTTCTCTCCAACTCGTGCCAAGCTCTAATAAATCAGATGGCAAGTAAACCTCTCTCGAAATATGCTAGGAATGATGGCTGAGTCCCTACAGAGAAAACCCAGAAGTCCAAAAGCCTCCTCTACCTCTTGGATCAAACTCTTCTTCCTTCAATGGTGCACCCTTCTTGCTGGAAACCCCCTAGGTTGCGCACTGTTCCTTCCCTAAATGCTTGATGGTACCTCTAACTGCTGTAGAATGGTGTGGGAGGAGTATTACACCCCCGATACCAAGCTTGGATCAAGAGAGGTCGGATCTTTCACCACCGAGTTGATCTCTAGGGTTTGTAGTCTCGAAACCCTCAAAACTCTTTTGTGCTCAAGAGCCCAAATGCAAAATGTAATAATAATCTAGAATGAATGAGAAGTGTGCCCTGCCTTTCTTTTATACTCCAGATCTATTTCTTTGTTGAGTTAGTTAACCCCTAGGGTTAATTCCTAGCTTCTCCACACGTGCTTTTCTTTCCTTCCTTTTACCTTTTTTTCGCAAAGTCAACTTGATATTATAACATTGTTCTTAGGTAATGGCTTTGGGTTGACTTTGTCCCCATGATGCATGAGACTATAGTCTAGTGGGGACAACTAGACCACTGAGTCTCTCATAACCTCTTCATCAAGAGGTGGGGGACATTACAGTCTCCCCTGCTAGAAATTGCTTGCCCACAAGCAATTCTGAACCTGTCTCCTGTAGCACATGTTCACCTTCCCAAGTAGCATCCTCTATGGGTAAATTCTTCCACTTGACCAAGTATTCCTTGATGCTCTTCTTCCTTAATCTCTTCTCCATGACTTCTAATGTTTCTTCTAGAATCAATATAAACTTTCCTTCTTCCTCCAAGGGTGGCAGTTCCTCAATAGGAATGATGTGTCTACCTATGGCTCTCTTTAAGCATGACACATGAAAGACATTGTGTATTTTGCTGCCCTGTGGTAGATCAAGATCATATGCCACAACCCCTACCTTTCTGTTAACCTGTATGGTCCAAAGAAGCAGGGTTGGAGCTTTTCTGCACCACTCCTCTTAATGGATGCTTGTCTGTAGGGTTGAAGCCTCAAGTAAACCATATCACCCACATGAAATGTGCACTCTACCATGTGCTTGTACCTTTTGCTGATTATGTGCCCTTTGCAGGTGGTCCTTAAGTTCTCTGAGTATATCCTGACTCTGCTGAATCCAATCTTGAACCATGGGAGCCCTGTTGTCACCAAAGACTATCTCCACAAATGAGAGGGGATCATAAATGTATAGGGCTCTGAATGGTGGCATACCAATAGACATATGATGGGTGGTTTTTTAGCTATATTCCCCCAAATGAAGCCACTTAACCCATGCCTTCTGCTTCCCTGACACATAATTCCGAAGATAGCCTTCAACCCACTTGTTGACTATCTTTGTTTGGCCATCAGTTTGAGGATGAGCTAGTACTAGGGGTTAAGGCCGTGCCTACCAACCTGAATAGTTCCTTCCAAAAGGTGCTCATAAACCTGCTGTCCCTGTCACTCACAATGGTTTTGGGTAAACCATGCAACCTGAAAACCTCCATGAAGAACAAATCTGCAACCTGTGCTGCACTGTAGTCTGTGGCAATGGAGAAAAAGTGTGCAAACTTGGTTAACCTGTCTACCACCACAAAAATGCAATCCTTGCCCTGGGCCTTGGGCAATCCCGTGATGAAATCCGTAGATATGCTTTCCCATTTGTGCTCAGGAATGGGAAGTGGTTGCAGTAATCCTGCTGGATGAGTGTGTTCTTCCTTGTTTACCTGACAAGTGGTGCATTCCTTGATGTGGCACATCACATCTTCCTTCAAGCCCTTCCAAGCGAATCTTTCCCTTATTTGCCTGTATGTCTTGATGAACCCTGATGTCCTGCTACTGGTGAGTTATGGCATGCTTGTAACACTTTGGTTTTAAAGGTTGATTCAGGGACCAAAAAGATTTGGCCCTTGTAATATATGATGTCGTCCACAATTCTGAAGTTGTCATCTTGTGCCTGTTCATCCATCAATTCACATGCAAACCTGTTTTTTGAGTATTCCACGAAAAGGTGGGCCTTCCAGTCAACTGAGATGTCGGTCATAGCCTAAACTGATGGTCTTCTGGATAAGGCATCTGCCACCACATTATTCTTCCCTTTGACAAACTCAATGTCAAAGTCATAAGCCTGGATCTTGCTAACCCATTTCTGTTGCCTCTCATTTAAGTCTTTTTGGTCCAGAAAGTACTTGAGGTTGTTGTGATCTGTCCTCACAACAAATTTTTCCCCAACCAAGTATTGCCTGAACTTAGCCAATGCATGCATGATGGTTAACATCTCTTTGTCATAGATGGTGTAGAGAAGCTCAGGACCCCTCAGTTTTCGGCTCTCATAGACAATAGGGTGCCTATTCTGCATAAGCACTGCTCCAATGCCCTCCCCTGAGGCGTCACACTCCACTGTAAAGGGTTGTGCAAAATCTGGTAGAGCCAACACCGGACAAGTACTCATCACCTTCTTCATTTTGTCAAAAGTCAACTGTGCTTCTGGACTCCACTTGAATGCGCCCTTCCTGGTCAAATCGGTCAAAGGTGTGCAAAGTTGAGAGAATCCTTTGACAAACCTCCTGTAATAGCAACATATGCCAATAAATCCCTTCAATTCTATGAGGGTCTTAGGTGTGGGCCAGTCAAGTATAGCTTGTATCTTCTCTTGGAGTACCTGTACCCCTTTCACCCCAATGATGTGTCCCAAATAGAGAACCTTTGTCATTCCAAATTCACATTTGGATTCCTTAGCATACAAAGATTGCCCTTCCATGATATCCATAATCTGTTCTACATGCTGAAGATGCTCCTCCCAAGTTTTGCTATAGATCAACAAGTCATCAAATAAGACTAAGAGGAACTTCCTTAATTGCTTGTTAAAGACATGATTCATGCAAGATTGGAAGGTGGCTGGCGCATTAGTCAGCCCAAAGGGCATTGCCAAGAACTCATGGTGACCATAGTGACATCTGAAAGCGGTCTTGGGTACATCTTGCTCCCTCATCTTTATCTGATAATAGCCAGAGCGCAAGTCAATCTTTGTGAAATATACAACCCCATTAAGCTCATCCAATAGCTCATCAATCCTAGGGATGGGGTATTTGTTCTTGATTGTCTTCTTATTCAAAGCCCTGTAATCAATGCACATGCGCATGGTTTCGTCCTTCTTTTTCACTAACACTACTAAAGATGCAAAGGGACTGGAACTTGGCCTAATGTGGCCCATGCCTAACAGTTCTTTAATAGCCTTTTCAATCTCATCTTTATATTTCTTTGGGTGCCTGTAAGGAGTGGTGATGACAGGTTTCGCTCCCTCTTCCAATTCTATGATGTGCTCAAACCCCCTATCTGGTGGTGCTCCTGGGGGAATGGGATCAAAGACCTTGCTATGCCTGTCAATGATTCTCTGAATCTCTGGTGAGTAGTGAGTATCCCCTTTCTTATCCACCCGAACCGATATTCTACATTTTGTTGCATATGCAATGTCTTCCTTCCTGAAGATGGCCTCCATGCGCTTTGCTTTCACCACTCTAGGTGTGTTTCCTGTCATATCCCTGAGAACCACCTTCTTTGCATTTTCCTCCGTGAAAGACATCTCCATGGTCTTGTAGTTGGTAGTGATTGGCCCCAATGTACTAAGCCACTGAACTCCAAGGATGATATTAGTGTTTGGAAGATCCATTACATAGAAATCTTGTGCCAAATCATGCCTGCCCAATGTAAGCTTCATTCCTGGAATGTACCTGTCACAAGGCATAGTGCGCCCCCCTGCTACCTCCACACGAAACCCTTCAAATTCAACTGTAGGTATATGTATTCTTTGCAGTAGGGCTGAATCAATGAAGTTGTGTGAAGCACCCATCAATGAGAAATGAAACTTTCTGTCCCTGTAGCACCCCTCTCAACATGAAGGTGTTGAATTTGGGTACCCCACTGATTGATGCTATTGTTACCTTCTCATTTGCTGTAAGGCCGTGACTTGCAACCTCCTCAATTGCATTTTCTGTGGGATCTGCCTCTATGTTCTGTAGGTGGTCGAAACCTTTCTCCTCACATCATCATAAATCACTTCAATGTAGTGAGCCTTGCCTTTGCCCATGCATTTGTGTGTTGGATCCCAAGTCTCTTTGCAAGTAAAACACAACTGCTTTCTTCTCAATTCCCTCCTAGTGGTTTCATCCATTCTACCCCTTCCTCGGTCAAACCCCCTTTGGTCTCTTTCCCCTTGGTTTATGGGGGGTCTTTGGTCTCTTCCCCCTGGGTTTAGGGGAGGTCTGGGGTAAATCTAGTCTTTGTTGTTGATCCCAAGTCCCTAGTCTTCCATATAGCATCCTGTAAGTTGGTAGGCTTAAAAGCCTTGACCCAACCCCTTAAGGGTTCCATAAACCCCTCCGTGAAGAACATCATTAGTCTCGCTTGAGACACATCCTGCACCATAACTGCTATCCTCTGAAACTCCTCTATATACACCTCTGGTGACCTTGTCTGCCTGAGCTGGGTGAGTTCCCTAAAATGTAGCTCTGGATCCCCCTGGTCAAACCTGTCAATAAGCCTCTGTGTAAACTCTGTGTAAGCAGTGATCTGATTATGGCCCAGGGTAGTTAACCCATGGTACCACCAATCATGAGCTTTTCCCTCCAAGTAAATGGTGGCAAACTTGATGGCATCCATCTCTCTCTCATTGGGTTAAGTTGTAAGTAGGTATCAAGTTTCTGCACCCAAGCTTGCGCAATCACCTTGGAAGATCCATCAAAGTATGGGATTTCCATCTTGCCTGCCCTATGCTCCAATTCATAGTTGTTCCGATGATATTGTTTGGGCTTACCTCTGAATTTAATCCCACAATATTGGTCCAGTGTGACTTGTCTTTTGAATCTTGCACTTAATGAGTCATATTCCCTGGCATACTTCTCAAAATTGTCCTCAATTTCATCATGGTGGTTGTGTTGTGGCTGGTTATCCAAAAATGTAGGTAGGTAGGGTCTAGGGGTAGTTCTACTGTATGTTAGCCCCTTAGAGGCCCCTCCTCCAAAACTCTCCCCCTCAGTGTGGTAGTGAAAGTTCTGCTCCTGATGAGGTCTAGTTTCTCCATGAGAACCACTGGCTTCTTTGTTTGCATAGGTTTCTGGCCCCTTTCCTACATGGGTCATCTGTAATAGGACATGCACAATCTTCTCGTGGCTGGCGTTTCCTCTCTCCAAGGTTTCCCTCATCTCAATGTGTCCCCTGTGCATTTTCTCCTGGTTCTCCTGTAGATGGTGCACAAGTGCACTCTTTGTCTGATGTATGGAGTGTTGTAACTCTTTTGCAAAACTTGCTAGAACTTGTGGCTCACTGTCCTCACCTGTACCTTTCATTTCTGCCTCTGGTTCACCTGTTTGCTTTCTGCATCTTCCCATATAGATACCACTGAATTTATGCATGCGCTAATCCCCACTGGCTGGGAGAATCAACGCTCTGATACCACTGTAATGTTCCCAAGCCAATTTTTTCGCTGGAAACACTAACTGTTCACTGTTTACTGCTGTTTGGATGTGTGTTTGCAGGTTTGCTCATGAATTTGCGCATTAGGGTTTATGTGTTTGATATTAAATCATGTAGACATGGATCTGAAGATATATCATAAAGAAAGACAAGATATAACAAGAGACACCAATATGGAACCAAATAACTCAGATTTGGCCTTTATTTAGTTAATATAAAGATTCTTCCAGAACAGATCTGCAGATGTGGAAGAATACCATAAAAGCCTCCAACTGGAATAGAAGTTGCTACAAAATGCTCAAGACTAAAGATATAAGCTTCTAAAGGCAAGATAATAAGTTGATGCAATGTACAAGATTAATTTCCTCCCTTCTAGGGTTCAGGTCCAAACCCCCCTAACTGAGCTGCGCCCTTCTGGATGGCTGAATAAACTCAATATTTTGGCCCTGCTGCTAGAAGCCTCCAAATGCTTTGAAATTGGCTGGAATGGTAGATCGGGGCAAGACAAACCCCCTCTTGAAGTCTTAGGCTAAAAGATAGAGATCTACTCCTCCTATAACTGAAAACCCAAACTGAGTTGCGCCCTCCTGGATGACTGCAGAGACCCAATAATTCAGCTTCACTGCTAGGAGCCTCCAAATGCTATGAAACTGGTTGGGAATGTAGATCGGGGCAAGACAAACCCCCTGGTGAAGTCTCCAGCTGAATAGTGAATATCTGCTCCACCAAACTGATGAAACCCCTTTCTGCAGTGCGCCCTCCTTTTCTCCAACTCCTGCCAAGCTCTAATAAATCGAATGGCCAGTAAATCTCTCTCAAAATATGCTAGGAATGATGGCTGAGGCCCTACAGAGAAAACCTAAAAGTCCAAAATCCTCCTCTACCTCCTGGATCGAACCCTTCTTCCTTCAATGGTGCGCCCTCCTTGCTGGAAACCCCCTAGGTTGCGCACTGTTCCTTCCTTGAATTCTTGATGGTACCTGCAACTGCTGTAGAATGGTGTGGGAGGAGTATTACACCCCCGATACCAAGCTTGCATCAAGAGAGGTGGGATCTTTCACCACCGAGTTGATCTCTAGGGTTTGTAGTCTCAAAACCCTCAAAACTCTTTTGTTCTCAAGGGCCCAAATGCAAAATGTAATAATAATCCAGAATGAATGAGAAGTGCGCCCTGCCTTTCTTTTATACTCCAAATCTATTTCTCTGTTGAGTTAGTTAACCCCTAGGGTTAACTCCTAGCTTCTCCACACATGTGCTTTTCTTTCCTTCCTTTTACCTTTTTTTTCCCAAAGTCAACTTAATATTATAACATTGTGCTTAGGTAATGGCTTTGGGTTGACTTTGTCCCCATGATGCATGAGACTATAGTCTAGTGGTGACAACTAGACCATTGAGTCTCTCATAACCTCTTCATCAAGAGGTGGGGGACATTACACAAGTTGCCCCATGCATGACCCCATTAGAGGAGATTGACCAGATTAGATTGGAATTGCAAAATCAGCTTGCGAAATTTGAAGAAGACAAAGCTAGGAAAAAGGAGATGGTTGTAGCATATTTTTCAGACTCTAGGGTCTAGAGGCCATTTAGAGCCTTATTGAATATGTATTTTGCTGTTGCAAGTTGAAAGTTGAAAGTTGATATGTATTGCACTCAATGCCATTTTGAAAATTTTTGATATATTCACACTTACATGGTATATGCAATTATCAATATGCATGAGTAGACTTTGCATATTTTCTCTCCAATGGTTTGGAATCTTTAAAATATATTTTTTTGTTAAAATCTAAATATTTTATGTATTTTTTAGTAAACCAAGTCATTGAAATCAGATTGGTTTGAGTCAATCTGAGTCCGAGTCCGAGTCTGAGTTGACCCTCAACCGATTCTGAGTCCGAGTTCGAGTTTAAAAACATTGAGTGTCATTAAGATGAAGAACATGAATAAAATTCTTAAACAAAAAGATATGACCATTATTTACATGTTTTCCTACACTATTTGATGAATCTAACATGGAAATATACAGGTTTGATTTTGGAAGGTTAGGTGGTTGAACCATCTTACCAACCTCAGATAAGATAACATAAGATAATTTTATTAATGTTGAACAAATGACCACAAAATTAGGTCAATGGGACTGAATAATACATCAACTATGAATACAATGTGGGAGTGCAAGCTCATCTCTCAGGGAATTCAAAAAATAACTTAAAGAAAGAAAGAAACCTGCAGTAATACAGCCTCAGAGTATTATAAATGTGTAAAGTAAGACATCACATGTGTCCGAGAAATGTGTTGCTGCAACCCATTGTGTATATGGATATGTATACCCTAAATTTTTAACATGTTGGACCAGCCAATACCCGATGCCTTCTCCAGTGGCAGGAAACTCAGGTGTTTATGGGCTCCTATATCTGTTAGGCTCTGGCTCTAGACTTGGGAAAATGTGTAACTCCTTTCTTGGGTTTTTGTTTCTCAGCCAGATTTGCATTATATAATAACAAACATTATTTTCTTTCATTGGTTGTTGAGCTGTTCAATTCAATATAAACTTTCATGAGTCATATGGGCAAGTTCACTGGTTTATTCTGTTTTTGTTACCAAGGTATGGGAAAAGAGATGTGGGAAAATTTTAAATTGGTTATCCTGGCCAGTTGGTTCTTGTTGAATTGGAGAACTGTTATCCCCTTTTAAATTACTCCATATCATGTTGCGAAGAGAAATACCACACAACTTAGTCTGTTGTATCTTTTTTTTCCACGTATAACCTTGTTTTTCTAACCTTGATAGCACGACATTGTTTTTGAGTTGCATCATCTCAAAGCACGGGGTATTCTGCAGAAAACCTCTTGTTGGATACATTTATAAATATTTGCAATCTAATCATGGTTTGCAACATATAGTTTGAAAGATTTCAATGTATCACTAGTTTTCTTAATGCTATGTACTAAAACTTAGAAGCGTCTTTTCCAGCATTGCTCTCAGAGTTTGGATATTGTATTAAATATTTTGAGATTGCAAATTGTTTGACTGGAAACATCTTCTTTGAAGATGAGCATTTACTCCCTTTCAGCTCATTCGTGTATTTGATTAAAAGTGCTTGTTTTCTTGATTACAGAACATAAATATCCTTATGACTGGAGGACGAAAAAGCCTACGATATTTAGAGCAACAGAACAATGGTTTGCCTCTGTGGAGGCATTTCGGCAAGCTGCTCTGGAAGCAATCAAACAAGTAAAGTGGATTCCATCTCAGGTATGATACTGGATAACATATGGATTATGTAGAGGAATGTAATGTTTCAAGCATTGTGAATGGGTCTGGAATGGTGCTTCATACATATATCTATCGAAGTTACCAGACTTTACTTGGAGAATGACTGAACAAGGATGAATAATAAGAGTTGTCTCGAATTCGGGAAATTTGAAGGATAGAAAATTGCGCTGAATATCAAGAAGAAAAATATTTTTAATTCATGTGAAAGTTTTCGATGTCCATATAATGCAACTTTTCAATAACTTGTTCCAATGTACATAGATAGTACTACATACTACAAATCAATGTGGATTCGGGATAGTTGACAGGTCTGCTGGTTCTCTGTTGTGAAATCAGATCAGAAAAACAAGAAAAATGAGGGCTATTTTGTTTTTTTATGTCTTTTATAGACAAAGGACCAAGTCTGACACACCAGACTTTTAAGTCAAACTTGCCTTATCAATCTAACTCACATTTGATCTGCGAGTCTAAGCCATAGTCTCGAGTCAAAACTGGATCTGTGACTCAAGGCTGAGTCGGACTCTGAAAACTGATTTGACTTGGTTTCCTTAGAGAGGAGAGTCAAACTCACGAGTTGACTCAAACTGAGAAGAGTCTGGTAACATTGATATCTATCAATTCCAAAAATCTTGTACTGGAATTTGTTAAAAAATATCTTATCCGTATTGAGCACAATCTCTAGAAGTCTGGTAATTCTTAGTTGTTCCAGTGCTTTTTGCCTTTAGGGAGTAGTAAGGTATTGACTTGTTTAATATATTAACAAGCTTTGTCTATTGAAGATTTGTACTTAAGAAGTATCTATATAATTCTTTTCCTGTTAAGGGTGTGTGTGTGTATTGTTAGAATAATTTTAACATACAAATGTACATGTATACATGTGTGTCTCTGTGTGTTGATGTTAAGTGTTTGTAACATGTGTCCAACATGTAATTAATGCGAGTGCTAAGTGGTTGAACCAATGTAACTTTAAAAGAATGTTATAAATAATGTAATACGACGTGATCTATGTAAGAAAGTGGTACATGTTTGAGTTCACTGGCTGCGTATCATGGGCCAACCCTGAAAAATATTTGCTGCAACATTTGTATGAGACATTTATTACTCTCTTAATATTTGTATATATCATGCTTTGTATGCACTCTTAAAATTAACATGGTATCAGAGCAGTAGTACCTGAAATTGTTCAAAGATGAAACGAGATCTGTACTACGACAATTGTCCGACATATTGTGTTTATCCAAGAAACAACGTTGATTAAACATATCAGAGGTTGGAAACTTGGAGGCCTTCACCTTGAAGGTTAGAAATTCAATAAAATCAACATCAATTTTTTACAAAATTTTACAAAGGTAAAAAGAGTTTAAAATTTAAAGAGACTGTCAATTCATGAAAGTGAGAATGACCTATTAGCCCCTGAGAAGGACACACTATAATTGACACCTGTTGATGATTGCAGCGTCGTGAGACATTCTCCAGGATACATTCTCCTCTGTGAGAGATTTGAGTCGACCTGTGAGAGAGCCCAGTGTTGGGCATGCCCATGTGATGGGGCATCGTTCTCCTCTGTGTGAGAGTTGAGTCGTCCCCCAATGGTTGGGTATGCCCATGTGATGGGTGCATTGTTCTCCTCTGTGTGAGAGTTGAGTCGATGTGGTACTCCAGATGATTTTGTTGAGTATGACGTCCCTGTGGGTGAGCACAGTTGGACGTGTCCCTAATGGGTGAGCACTAGTGGACGTATGGATCCCTTTCTATATTGTCTGTGTAAGATTTACTTGTAACCCTAATTGTGATGTAAAGGGTACAAGTCGGCCCCACCATAAGTGAAAGATAATTAATGATTATTGTTATAATTAATTATATTACTGAGTTATTGAGGTCGACCCTGTTGTGCCAATAGACACACCTTTTGCTGTGTCTGGTCTTGTATAAATAAAGGTGATTTCCCCATTGAGGAAACACACACTTCACTTGTCATTTGGAAATTTCAGACCTACCTTTAAGGATGAAGTGCACAGCTCTCTTGGGCGCTAGTTTCAAGGTTGTAGAGCACCCTCTTTTGTGTATCTAGGGTTTATGTGTTTGGGGATCTTTTCTTGAGAATATAGCAAAGGATTGTTGGGTTTTCTTCCCTTGAGTAGAAGGGTTTCCCAGGATATTTCTTGTGTTCTTGTGCATGGTAATTCTTCTTGTGATCTTGGTTATTGCAACACTTGTGTATGGTGTAGCTGCATTTGTTTATGGTTCAAGTACATGCTAAA
>SNQJ01S0048585.1:87808-106603 GCA_010110895.2 Picea sitchensis
CTCACTTGCCCCCAAGGACACACCGAGTGGATTGAAGATTTCTTCCACGTCTCCCAAAGGTGTGTATAAGGCGGCAACATGTACTACATTCCTTATTTGATTTCTTCATTACCCTGTAGTTGCTTGCATTTTGATAAAGGGTATTATCCCTGGGGTGGGGACCCTCATGACTTGGACCATTATCCCTGGTACGAGAGTCTAAAATTTTTCTGGATTGGTTGTTATCCTAGTACAAGAGGGCTGTTTGATTGTTATTCCTACGTGAGGTCATCTTGGTTATTATCCTAGTACGGGAGGCCAGGATGATACTATAGAGACAGTAGAGGACCTAAGAAGACATGGGATGTCTCCAAGTTAGCAACACAGGAAAAGGAAGATGTTCATCCTTTCGACTTTAGAGGGAGTCACTTGACTCATAGGGAGTCACTTGACTCATAGGGAGTCAAACTATTTGAGGAGGAAGAAACAATAACTTTTGCCCTTCAACAGTTCAGAGGGAGACAGTTACTGATCCTGTTGATTCAGTTGATCCCGTAGCTCCAGTTGATGTTTTCAGAGACATTGCAGTAGGCCATAAAAGGCTTGCTTGGGCTCGACAAACATTGCAGGAGGCAGAGGGACATGCATCTCCTCGAGGCACATTCCGAGAGAGCAAGAGACCACAAAGATTTTTGAGCTATGTTTCAGCCATGTGTCACATCATTGATACTGTGCCTTCTTTTCATGGAGAAGCAACAAGTCAGCAGGTATGACAAGATGCCATGACATAAGAATATCAATCCATTATGAAGAATGATGTATGGGATATTGTTTCGAGGCCAGAAGAGAAATTTGTAGTGACTTCCAAGTGGATCTATAAGATCAAGCATGCAGCTGATGGAAGTGTCGAGAAGTACAAAGCGAGATTTGTAGCTCGAGGATTCTCACAGGTGGAGGGAATTGATTATGAGGAGACATTTGCTCTAGTAGCCCGATACACTTCCATCCGTACGATCATTACACTAGCTGCATCTATGGGTTGGAAACTACATCAGATGGATGTAAAGACAACTTTTCTCAATGGTGAGATTGAGGAAGAAGTTTACATCGAGCAGCCAGAAGGATTCCTAATACATGAGCAGAAATCGCATGTGTGCAGGTTGAAGAAAGCCCTGTATGGACTAAAGAAGGCACCTCGTTCTTGGTACAAGAATATGGATGGATTCCTGATGAGTTTGGGCTTCAGCAAGAGTGTTGCTGATCCAAACTTATATTATCACATTGTTGGTGATGAGTGGCTGATCTTGGTTTTGTACGTTGATGACTTATTCCTCACCGGTTCAGAAAGACTTATTGCTGAATGCAAGCGAGCATTGACTTCTAAATTCGAGATGAAGGATCTGGGTATGATGCACTACTTCTTGGGACTAGAAGTATGGCAGAAGACTGACGAGATTTTTCTGAGTCAAGGAAAATATACAGTGGAGATATTGAAGAAGTTCGGTATGACAGACTGCAAATCCATGCCTACACCGATGGTGATGGATCTGAAGAAAATGAACGAGGCTTCTACTGATTCAGGCGAGATTGATCCACACCTTTACTGATAGTTGATTGGATCATTGATGTGTCTGGTTAACACCATACCTGATATATGCTATGCAGTGAATATACTCAACCAGTTCATGAGTTAGCTAATACATACACACTAGATAGCAACAAAGCATGTATTGAGATATCTACGAGGCACAGTTGGATATGGCTTGAGATATGCCTCCGGTGTAGACATGAGGTTGCAGGGATATGTCGATGCAGATTGGGCAGGGAGCACAGTGATCCAGAAGAGCACATCCGTTTATTGTTTTACCTTGCGGTTTGCCATGGTTTCCCGGTGCAGCAGAAAACAAAGTTCTGTAGCTTTGAGTACCACAGAAGCAGAGTATATAGCGTTGAGTGTGGTAGTCCGCGAAGCAGTGTGGCTTTGCAAGCTCCTTACAGATTTATTTGATCATGAGATGGACTCTACCATTATTCATTGTGATAACCAAAGCTGTGTGAAGCTCTCTGAGAATCCTGTGTTTCACAATAAATCGAAACACATTGAGATCAAATACCATTATATTAGAGACATGGTGCAGAGGAAAGCAGTACACGTACAATACCTTCCTACACATGAGCAAATTGTAGATATCTTCACCAAACCGCTTGCCAGGACAAAGTTCAAGTACTTCCGTGAGAGACTTGGCCTGGTGGAGAATGCCTCCCTCGCTGAGAGGGAGTGTTGATGATTGTAGCATTATGGGACATTCTCTAGGATACGTTCTCTTCTGTGAGAGAGTTGAGTCGACCTGTGAGAGAGCCCAGTGTTGGGCATGCCCATGTGATGGGGCATCGTTCTCCTCTGTGTGAGAGTTGAGTTGTTCCTCAGTGGTTGGGTATGCCCATGTGATGGGTGCATCGATCTCCTCTATGTGAGAGTTGAGTTGTTCCTCAGTGGTTGGGTATGCCCATGTGATGGGTGCATCGTTCTCCTCTGTGTGAGAGTTGAGTCGATGTGGTACTCCAGATGATTCCGTTGAGTATGACGTCCCTATGGGTAAGCACAGTTGGATGTGTCCCTAGTGGGTGAGCACTAGTAGACGTATGGATCCCTTGCTATATTGTCTAAGTGTAAGATTTGCTTGTAACTCTAATTGTGATGTAAAGGGTACAAGTCGGCCCCACCATAAGTGAAAGATAATTTATGATTATTGTTTTAATTAATTATATTACTGAGTTATTGAGGTTGGCCCTATTGTGCCAATAGACACAACTTTTGCTGTGTATGGTCTGGTATAAATAAAGGTGATTTCCCCATTGAGGAAACACACACATCACTTGTCATTTGGAAATTTCAGACCTACCTTTAAGGCTGAAGTGCGCACCTCTCTTGGGCGCTAGTTTCAAGGTTGTAGAGCACCCTCTTTTGTGCATCTAGGGTTTATGTGTTGGGGGATATTCTCTTGAGAATATAGCAAAGGATTGGTGGGTTTTCTTCCCTTGAGTAGAAGGGTTTCCCAGGATATTTCTTGTGTTCTTGTGCATGGTAATTCTTCTTGTGATCTTAGTTATTTCAACACTTGTATGGTGTAGCTGCATTTGTTTATGGTTCAAGTACATGCTAAAAGAAATAAACCTCATGCTTTAGCCTAGCATAGTGAAAATTCTATGTTGCATGAGGACCCGTCCCCCCCCAAAAAAAACCCACGTACTCGCCGTTCCCGCATACCGGGGACTTGGGGACCCTTAGGAAACTTACCCAAATTGTCAGGGACTTCATTGGGGACTCGGGGACTTGCTGGCCATCCCCAAGACGTTCCCAGCATATTTCATGGACGTTACGAACAGATTTCAAGGATGTTATAGGCAGATTTCATGGATTTTTTTGGGCAGATTTTGGGGATATTCAGGGCATATATCTTCAGTCTTGACAATCATGGAAATTGATGATTGGAGAATAAGATCATTTTTCGCATCCATTATTTTTGTATTGCATTGAATCTAAATTTGTTGTAAAAGTTGTAGCTCAAAACATGGGTTTTGATTTGGGTTTCTGGTGATTTAAATATTGTATTTTCAACAACAAGGTTACAACAAACAAAGTTTCCATGTCAAAAAAACAAGAAATGCAACATTTCAAAGCGCTGATCCTTATGGTTACTGTTCTTGTTCTTCTCATTTTTTTGGTCATTTTAGTTTTTACATATTATACATGGGTTTTCAGGAGTCATTCAATTATAGTGCTTCCACCATCCCAACCTCAAGCATTGTGAAAACAATCAAATAGTAGTGACTTCGATTGGGCACTAAATGTTTGAATAAATTCCTATTCAATCACATTCTTAATCTGAAATATGAATCTAATCTCGTTACAAAGCGAAAGTGTTTTATAGTGGTTTTCAACACAACCATAAAAATATGCAAAACCTATTGAGAAGGGAATGCCTTTTATGTTTTAACATAATTGTTATTAACAAGAAATATAAGTAAGAAAAACTGCTATAAAGACATTTCTCATTTAATTTTCCTAAAGCTAAACTGCATTTTTCTCTTGTCTAGCATCCAATAATGAAATGTCACTCGACCCTTTTTTAAATTGGTCGAGCTTTTTTAGAATTGGAAAGTGTAAGGGTTGTGCATAACACTGTATAGTATAGCTTGATATGCTTACAAGCTTGAAGCAACTACAAATGTTTATGGTGAATTTTAATATTTTTTGATATCTATATCTATATATATATTATATATTATTGCCGTCCCCAACCCGCCGTCCCCTGAAAAATTTTAGGGGTGCGCTCTAGCCATCCCGGGGACGCGTCCCCTTGTCTCCACTGTTCCCCCGTCCCGAAAACCAATGCAACATAGTGAAAATTCAACAACACCATGACAATAACAACAAATATATATACAAAAAGAGAGCAAATGAAGGCCAAAGACAATAATGTTGATGGTATTATGTGTTGAAATTTGGTAGCTTGGAGGTACTTTTGCATTGGCAACGCTCAACATGCGGAAGTGACCAAACAAACTTTCTCCTAGAAACTTTATAATATGTTTTTATAAAGTAACTTTATAAAGTTGGGTCTTTTAATTTTTTAATGTAAAAATGACTTTATGATGTTATGGGTCACTTTAATGACTTAAGTGACCTCAACGAATGATTAAGTCGTGACCGTTGATCTCAAGGGAAAGTGAAGAGTCACTCAAGGGAGATCAAGGGTTAGAGGAGTTACATTTCGAATTTGCTTAAAGGTAGCTCATGAGGGAGAGAGAGGGTGCACTTTTGAGGAGAGCTTGGGGGAAGGTGAAGGGGCACGCATCCCAATGAGGAGTGTAGGCTTGGAGGAAGAGCTACAACAAGGAGGGTTTGGCACACATCCCAAGGTGCATAGCAACATTTAATACGGTCTGTACAACAACAATAAAGGAGGCCGTACAACCAAGTAAGATGGCTGTACAACAAAGAGGGCACAAAAATCGAGGCTGTCATTTTACAGCAGGTTGGCACAATTTTCAGTGCACATTTGCTGAGTTTTTGCTTCTATTCCCTACAGTTTCTTTTGGCACGGATTTCTATGCAGATTGGTGACTGTTTCTGAAGATTTATTGTCTGTCCTGGGCCGTACAGGCCGTACAACCATGGATGTCTTTGTTAGCTACAGTCTGGGATTGTTTGTGTAGTTCAGTATTTGGCTGAAAGAAGTCATTGACTGTGTTTTAATGCTGATGCAGTCTACTGTTGTAATAATTCAGAAATTCCTAGAGCTGAATAAAACACTTTTTCCTCCTCAAAACTGTCCAATTTTCTGAATATTTCTCGAAGTGTTTATGCATAGATTTTTGTGCCAAATGAGGGTTATAGCCTGCTGATATATGAGTTATTTCCGCTGCAATTTTATTTCTGAACTTGTCTATGAGTATTTTTTTCCAATAAGAACAGTTGTATGGCTGTTGTATCTTACTAGGAGGCTGAAATCTAATATAGTTCAAGTTTGATACTGAAACAAGATGTATTTTTAACATGGTATCAAAGCAGGTGCTCTGAATTTCAGTGGGCAGCTTTGGCACTTGGGACAACTAGTGATTTGCTGAAGCATTAGCTTGAAGAAAGGCAAAAAAGGTTCTTTGTCAGGAGGACAAAGATGACTTCCATTATCAGATTTGAAGATAGGTTGGAGGGGATCTCCAACTATCTGCAGTGGAAGGTTAGAATCAGCAGTGTTCTCAAGGAGAACAAATTATGGTTGTTTGTGAACATCATCGTGCATGTACCTGCTTCAGATCCCATAGCTCTTGATGTTCATGAGGTGAAGGAAGACAAGACTCAGAGAATCATATTGGACGGGGTCAAAGACAACCTTATTCCACACTTGGCTGAGAAGAAGACAGCCAAAGAAATGTGGGATGCACTGAAATGTCTGTATGAGGCTAGGAACGAGAACTGAAAAATGGCTCTCCGGGACAAGCTCCTTGGTGCTAGGATGGCCAAAGGAGAGAGTGTGGCCACCTACCTCACCCGGGTTGCACAGGTAAAGGACGAGTTGGCATTTGTTGGAGAAGTCATTCCTGACTTAGAGTTGGTGCGGATAGCCCTCAAAGGCTTCACCAAGGAGTGGGAAGTTTTTGTGAAGTGTGTGGTGGGGAGAGAGAAGCTCCCTTACTGGAGCAGATTGTGGGATGATTTTATGCAGGAGGAGATCCGGGAGGGGTCTTAGGAAAAGGCATTGGATGGTGCAGACGACAAGAACGTTCCTCTTGTAGTAAACGACAATGAGAAGAAGAAGGACATGAGCAAGGTGATATGCTTTGCACGTCACAAGACTGGCCACTATGCTAGTCAATGTCCGAACAACAAGAAGAAGAAACTGGAACTAGAGGTATCGACTTCAACAGAGGTTGTAGAGTTTGCTGAGAGATATGAGAAGGAGTTCTTTCTCATGAATGGTCCCGTGGGTAGTGGGTGCCTAGTGTTCGAGGACATTGAGTTGTGGTTTGTAGACAGTGGAGCCTCTCGACATATGACTGGGTTGAGGTCAGTTTTCCTCGATCTTACAGAGATAGACTCAGATTGCAGAGTGAATTGTGGAGCCGACCCACAACTTGCAGTAAAGAAGGTTGGAAGGGTGAGATTCCAACTAGAGTCAGGAGGTCTTATGGAGGTTGCCGAGGTGTTATATATTCCAGAGTTGACAGTTAATTTTCTCTCAGTGTCAGCTTTGGATGAGAGTGGATTTGGAGTTGTCTTCTATGGTGGACATGTGTTTTTATATCCTGTAGGAGCAACTGCTGGCACACCGGTAATGCTTGGTGTCAAGTATGAGGGCCTATACAGGTTGTTGGGTCGACCTGTGTTGGGGTCCAGTGGATTTCTGGACTCAGATTCTGTGTCAGAGAGTTGGCAGGTAGCACGAGAGAGAGAGTTGATACCGGGGACTCAGTCTTCTTCCGGGACTCTCAGAGGACTCAACAGGCATGAGTCGACACAGATGGATGCTCAGGAGAGTATGCAGTCTGCTTGGAGCATGTCTTCAATTCGTGGTACAACAGAGGTAGCAACAAAGGCTTCCAGTGCAGTGGGAGTAGTGGCTTCCTGTTCAGAGGGAGCAGAGACTTCTAGTATAGAGAGAGAAACTATGACAGCTGATGAGATGGAGACAGATTCTGGTGGTGATACCAGAAATACCTCTCTCGCTAAGAGGGAGTGTTGAAATTTGGTAGCTTGGAGGTACTTCTGCATTGGCAGCACTCAACATGCGGAAGTGACCAAGCAAACTTTTTCCTAGAAACTTTATAATATGTTTTTATAAAGTGACTTTATAAAGTTGGGTCTTTTAATTTTTTAATGTAAAAGTGACTTTATGATGTTATGGGTCACTTTAATGACTTAAGTGACCTCAACCGTTCAACGAATGATTAAGTCGTGACCATTGATCTCAAGGGAAAGTGAAGAGTCACTCAAGGGAGATCAGGGGTTAGAGGAGTTACATTTTGAAATTGCTTAAAGGCAGCTCATGACGGAGAGAGAGGGCACACTTTTGAGGAGAGCTTGGGGGAAGGTGAAGAGGCATGCATCTCAAGGAGGAGTGTAGACTTGGAGAAAGAGCTACAGCAAGGAGGGTTTGGTACGCATCCCAAGGAGTGGGATTGGCACGCATCCCAAGGAGCATAGCAGCATTTAATACAGTCCATACAACAGCAATAAAGGAGGCCGTACAGCTAAGTAAGCTAGTTGTACAGCAAAGGGAGGACACAGAAATCAAGGCTGCCATTTTACAGCAGGTTGACACGATTTCCAATGCACATTTGCTGAGTTTTTGCTTCTGTTCCCTACAGTTTCTTTTGGCATGGTTTTCTATGCAGATTGGTGACTGTTTCTGAAGATTTATTGGCTGTCCTGGGCCGTACAGGCCGTACAGCCATGGCTGTCTTTGTTAGCTATAGTCTGGGACTGTTTGTATAGTTCAGAATTTGGCTGAAAGAAATCATTGACTGTGTTTTATTGCTTATGCAGTCTGCTGTTGTAATAGTTCAGAAATTTCTAGAGCTGATTAAAACACTTTTTCCTCCTCAAAACTGTTCAATTTTCTGAATATTTCTCCAAGTGTTTATGCACAGATTTTTGTGCCAAATGAGGGTTACAGCCTGCTGATATATGAGTTATTTCCACTGCAATTTTATTTCTGAACTTGTCTATGAGTATTTCTGTCCAATAAGAACAGTTGTATGGCTGTTGTATCTTATTAAGAGGATGAAATCTAATATAGTCTAAGTTTGATACTGAAATAAGATGTATTTTTAACATGATGGCAAGGGCTCCAGGGAAGCCCGAGTCAAATTGACAAATGACATTTTTCAAGTCATTATAAAGTTTAGTAAAATTAAAAGTTTGCAAAAATTGTAAGCTTTGTTTATTTTTGAGCCCTGATAACTAGGACACAAAATTATAATGTTGCTTACAGAGAGGTATGCATTGGTGACAAACAACATCTGAGCATGATGAAGCGAAGTGAGAACCCCTATTCTAATGTGATGACAAAATCAATAGGAGTGGACCATTAAACCATAAGATGTCCTCCTTAAGGTCCTCAACCGAGAATCCTCATCTCTGATACCATTTGTAATGAACATCAATGCTAAATTCTAATAGAGCATGACAAACCTGCATACACACACTGTACACCCAATATTTCCATGGAGCAGAACACCCAATTGATAATAATGACGAGTCCCACAATAACTCTTTAGATACAAGGAGAAAAACTCTAAATAACCCAATTACATATTATTTATCAAAAAATCATAACTCAAATATGTGTAATAATGACTCTATTGACCTTTTATATATACAAGTTCTCACTCATTGTCCATGTAGGCCCACTACTATTACCTATACATTTAAGCCCATTACGCTCATTACATATATTATACCTGCCTATCATATTGGAGACTGAGAATTTGATTTGCTTGGGATAGTTTTATATTATACAGTGCCAAAGTTTGTCTATCTCTCGCCTTATTGGGATCATATTTATATTGTCGGCGATTTACATGTAGCCAAGTTCTGTATTCCTTCTTATCAATTGCTTTCAATGAATGTGGCCCGTTGGAGGTATGTTACCTCCTTATAAGTTTTACAAGTTTCAAAGTTCAAACTTTGTAGAATTCATGTTAAATATCTACAACTTGATATCATAACATTCAAGTACACTTAGATTTACCATGTGAAAGAGCCATTGGACTTTAGAAACATAAGAGAGTTGTTGATGATTATCTTTATTTTTTTGAAATGCTGCATATATTATTTCATATAACGAATAAGTACATCATGGATCAGAAATTTAGATCACATGAACAATAGGGCTACGGGGAAAATCCCACCCTAAGAAATGTGATGTTAAGTCCCTTTCTCTTGGTGTGTAGGTGCTCAGAGAATCTCTTTTGGGGCATGGCAGACACAAATGTTTTTAAAGACAATATGACATTAGTCAGAGTTTTGTAGACATGTGGTCATATATGGAATGCTTATTTAGATTAGGTACTTATCCTTTGCTTTACTTGTTTTCACTACTTGGTGTACCCAACACTAAGATACAATATTTGTTTTAGATAGCCTCCATCATTGGGTTACTGAGAACCTTTGTGTTGTGCCAAAATCATTTGTAACAAGTTGTGACTTGAAATGCAGATTTCCATTTCCTCATTTATGTTCAATCTAGTGAAGAAAAGAGGGGCTATATATGGATTTAATTGTTAAAACAGAAAGAAACTGTTGAAAACATTGGATTTATCGTTGTACCATTGAACATGTAAGCTGGTATAGCATTTTTGTTTCAATTGATTGAGTTTATTTTATACTCATTTACTTGAAAATATGATAATGTAGGGCGAGAACAGAATAACATCCATGATAGCTAGCCGATCTGATTGGTGTATTTCACGGCAGAGAACATGGGGTGTTCCTATTCCAGTTTTCTATCATGTGGACTCTGGTGAACCATTGATGGATGAAGAAACTATAGCCCACGTCAAGTGTAAGTATATATGCCATTTCTAATGGAGGCATGCTTATGTCTTGTGTGCATATATACATGATGTTTTATTTTGTATTGGGCTTGAGAAACTAGTTATATATTGATGTTTTATCTGTATAGTGTTTCTAAGAGGACTGCCCTTTGATCCTTTGTGAATGATTATGGGTGATTTTGTAGCTTTTATTATAATATGAGGAGAGAAATTCTTCAAGTGCTATCATTTTTACCATCATGAAAATGACTGGTCCCTTGTCATTGATACCCTTGCATTTGAAATAAGGATTAAAGATTTTGATAAAATGTTGAGGCTTGTACTATGATATCCATCATCTATAAGTCCAAACTTTCAGAGGAATTTTGAATTTGGTTACTCTCAATGAGGTAAAGTTAGAGCACAATTGTTGATCATGTGTGTTGTTGCCGTCCTTATACACACTTGAAAACGTGAGCCAAGTCTTGCTCACTTAGTGTGTCATTGGAGGCACAATGCCTAGGTTCAAAGCCCACGCTGTCACTTTGGCTTGAACCTCTTCCGTCTAGGCTTACTCCTAGGGAAGCCAAGGGGGGTAGACCCTAGTTTCTAGATGAGATTTGCGTTAAGTTCTAGGAGTTGTTTTTAATTTGTTAAGGTATAGGGGGAGTCTAACCTATGATGCAAAAGCAACAATGCAAGATGCAAAGGTTTCTATGTCAAGCAGGCCTTTTCCCTAAGTCAACTAAGACTAGTGCCTAAAGGTTGGGCAAGGGGTCAATTAAGTTAAAGGGTGTTTCGTTACAATATGATTACAAAGATTACAAAAGAATAGTTACTTCACAAAGATTAGATATAAGTACTTACAAATAAAGAATTCTAGGTACACAATGATACAATACAACAAGCTAACCACGTTTGCTTAAATGTGCAGGATATTAAAGAAGATCAAGGCATGTACGTCATCAACACATCAAGCCTAAGCATGCCCCAATATCACTTACTCTATTGGGCTGCTTCTCAATGGCAACATCAACATTCAAAGATTCACAAGGACATTTAGAAGATTAAGAAGCTTTAAATGCAAGTGTTCCACAAGATTAAGACACTTAGTTGATTAACCACAAAGCATTACTTGTAAATGAGATTGAAAGATTTAAGTTTCCAAGTATTAAACCACAAGATGTATCAAATTAAACCAAGGTTTATCAATTGTTGCTTAGTGAGTTAAGGGTTTTAAGATTTGAAAAGATTTTAATTACCCTAACTAGATGTTTAACCGAAAACCTCCTCCCCCGATTGCCAAATGGCTACTGGATGCTCAAGAAGTGAGGTAACGAGGCCTACCCTAGCTTCATAGGTCAACCCTAAGAATTGAGTTTTTACGGAAAGGACGCTGCGCGCCGTGAGATCGTCCCCGACCTAGCACCTTCTGTTGCCCTTCTCAATCCCCGTTTTAGATGGTGAAGATGGTGGTTCAAGGTACCCTGTTAAGTCTATTAAGTATATATATCAATTGGTTAGACTTTTGGGTGTATTAGAGAGTGTTTTAGTGACTTTTAGTTGCCTTAAAATGGTGATTTTATGTCAAAACCGAAACTTTTATGAGCTTTAGAAGTGTGTTACAAAGCATGAAAATGAAGAGCATCAACACATTGTAAAGCATGTAAAAGCAAGCTGAATAACGATTTAGTTCATCACCATTTATTTAACCATTAACATGAAAGCTTGTTATGAAAGAATGCTAATGAACAAAGGCAAGAACAACTTGCCAATGAAAGAAAAAAGATTTAAGCTTATCACCACTTAACCATTGATTGTTAGAGCATTAAAAGGGAAAGCATTAAGTGTGAAAGAGAAAGCTTAAAAATTTAGATGTGCGCCTACACTATCAAGATATCCAAGAACACAATAACTCAAGTGATGGCAAGTGGCCTTAAAGATGTAACAACATTAAGAGAAAACCACTTACTATACCATTAAAGCATTAACCATTTAGTGTGTTGGATTAGAGCATGTAAAACAAGATAGATCTTAAGATGGCTTAAAACATGCAAATAGATTAAGCAAGTTGATTATGCCCCAAGGGCTTAAGCTAAGGACTAATGTGTGAAGAGATCTAGATCTAGAATATTTTAACCATCAAAGCATTAAGATGTCATTAACACATTACTTATCCTAGCCTTACGATTTTGGGGGTTTCTCTCCCAAGGTGTATGCAATTATTTAAGATTAGAAAAGACTTGAAAGAGAAATGAAAAAGCAAGCCAAGCAACTCAATGGCACAAGGTGGAGGCAAGCCTACCTTTATTGTGCCAAAGAGGTGAAGGAGAGAGAGAGCAACAACTATCAACAAGATGCTCACTAAACCCTACGTCTTAGGTTGGAAGACGATTTAGAAATGAGAGAAAACTTGAAACAAGCTAACCCTAAGCTCACACGTGGGAGGTAGGCCATACCAATTCTCCTCCCAAGCTATGAGCCACTAAAAATCAGCAAAAGAGAGTAGATCTATGCACAGGAAGCTAGAAAAGAAAGAAGAGAGGTTGAGATTTGTTACCCACTTGAAGAGAAGGGTCTTGGAGTGTTGTGTGGATGATTTTGGGTAGAATATGTGAAAATTCCAGGTCCTATCAGCTTGTCTTCTTGGTCTGTCTTTGACCAAAGAAAGGCTCTAAGTTTCAACTGTAAGTTAATTAGTTTTCTGCTGTTTTATAATAGCCAACAGTCCAAATACACTTTGCTGATTTGTTATGGTTATGTTCTTAGTTTGGGTGCTCTAGCATGTCGTTTTTGTCACAGAAAATTAGTACATGCAACTCAAATAAACATAACACACCTAATACATCGTTTACTACTGAAAATGAAGAGATCTAAGAACTAATACATGCATTTGTAGACACAGGTATTTTTGGTCAACATGACCCTGGACAAAACCCCCCCGGGGAAAACCAGTTTGAGATATGTGTGTATATATGAAGAAAGCAGAAGAAGGGTTACAGTAAACACAATATATGAAAGAACCTGATACAATAGCAACTCCAACTGAGTTGAAATACAAGCTCTACATCAACAAATGCGCCCCAGAATGGTGCGCCCCTCATGCAAACTGCCAGAACCACTGAATCTGCTCCAACTGCCAACTGTGAGCTCAGATCTGGAAACCCCTCCACAACAATGAAGCTATGTTGAATGGCAACCCTCTGCAACTGATCTCATTGCAATCTGATGGCTAGAAGTCTCTCTACAGCTGATGCACCCCAATCTGGCAATGCGCCATCCTCAGAAGTAGAACTCCTCCAGTAAATAAACTAAGACATACAAGGCAAGCCTCCCTCCATGAAAGCAAGCACCCTAGCTATACTCTCCTCACAAAACTGACCTCATCTCCATCCAAGAAGAACTCCTCTCACAATGAGCAAACCAAGCAATGAAGAATGCACCCTCCTTCTCCCTTTGCACCCCTCTTAGACATCAATTAGGAAACCTAAAATATGAAGGGTTGAGATCATCTCATCTTCCATCTAATCAATGGTTGAGATCTCCCCAAACATATTTAAGTCACAAACCCACTTTGAGTTATGTTTCCGAAGTCCACTTATGTCTCCAAATTCACCCCTTTGTGAATTAATAATCACTTTATGCCAAAAGTGACCAAATTTCACTTTAACCAAAGTCAAAGTGAAAATAGACAAAAGTACAAGGTACAAAGTGTCATGTCTTTCCCTCGTGCTAAGGAGGTCAAAAGCACATGGGGAACACCTCCCAAGGTACAAATCTCAATAGAATAACCCCCTCAACCTGTTAAGAACCTGCAAAAACTAGCAAGCTATGCTTGCTGGAAAAGCTACACACAACCAACAATATGGAGAAAAATTTCTGTTTTAGGGCATAATTTTTTCTCATGATAAATCTATGATAAAAATGGATTAAAATGACCAATCTACTATGTTAGGCTAGCTGAAATAATATATGGAATGAACAACAATGAAGGAATGAGTAAAGAATGAGAAAGAAGGAGTTTTAGTGTGCTTTGAGGGAGGAATCTTCCTTGAGGCAATCCCAACAAAACCCTTGAAGCCAAACCTGCAAAACTTGACACGATAATATGCATACAAGAAGATAATATGACCGAATATGCTAACAAAATGAAATACTTGCACCTTATCAGCAAACCCACATACATAGATCTACAAGAACACTCGTTGTTAGATCTATCCAAGTAAAACACTTTACCCAGAATCTACTCTATGCAACCATCATACCAAATTCACAATATTACCTCATGTGTAAGCAAGAACAAGAATACTCGTTGCTCTTCCAATATCCTCCAAAGTTTCTCTTTTATTACTCAAAAATGGATCTCGGAGAAATACTTGCTCCAAAACCCTAAGAGCCAAAGAATGGATGAAAGATGGACAAGAAAGAGAGAGAGAGTGGTGAAAATCAAGTAGCATAACAATAGCTCAAGATATGGTGGTGAGGGAGTGAAGAAAGGGATCTATTTATACTTGGAGAGGCAAACCTACCTCTCTTGGATCAATGCCAAGTGTCCACTACCAAGCACAAGATGAGATCCCAAGGAGGGGAGTGCACCATCTAGGGTTTGAGACTTGGATCAATGAGGTGGATGAGTTATGGAGTGTGGGGATCAAGCAAAAAGGAAAGTGGGAGGCTAGGAAAGGCGTGCCACTTGAGAAAAGGGGCTCCAACTCATTAAAATAATTTTTGTAGAGTTTTCCACATGAAGGGGGGCGTAACTCTTCTAGGAGGGCGCACCACTTAGGGTTTTAGCAAAGAGTGGAAGGGAATAAATGAGGGAAGGGGAGTGGAGTCATGCTAGGAGGTGACGTGGAGGGTGAGGGAAGGCACACCACACAAGAGAGGGGTCCACCACCCCTTCTAAGTTCAAGTTACAACGTTTCATCAACAAGGGGGGCGTAAATCCCCTAGGGGGCGTGAGGGTTTGAGTGATGTGAGGGGGTGAGGGTGTTTTAAAAGGTTAAATCAAGTTGGGTTAGGTAGGTTTAGGCTAGGAAACCTCTCTCTATTCTTTTTCCACCTTTACATCATCCTTTTAACTCATTATTACAAAAATTACATTTTTGCTATGTCATGACCTAGCAATTAAAATTGTTGTTTTTGACTGACTGACACTCCTGGTGGACAAACCCATAGCAAAAGTTGTCCGACTGAGCTGAAACTTGGTCCAAGGGTGTAGGGGGTTTCATTCCATTTCTTTTGAGTACAAATACCCCTATCAAAAGTCCAAGACCTAGTTTTTACAATTTTTGCTCAAAAATTAATTAATTAAACCTCCAAACTTAGGGAAATTTAATTAAAAAAAACTAATCTAGACTCGATGGAATTCCGCAAAACTTTCTAAGATGTCATGCATGGTCATTTACATCATTCCTAAACAATAGTTACCAGAGGATAAGCCCATTAGAATGCCCTTCACCACTTTGGAGGAATTATTGCAAGTGTGAGGGAAAAACTCAAGGGAAATCAATAAGGCTGAAAAGCCCAATTGATAACCTGAAGATAAAAAACCCTCGGTGAAAGGAACTCTCCCAATGAACCCATCCCAAGGTAACTGACCTAAACTATGACCAATTACATTATTAACCCACCAGGGGTGCAGAAATTCCATTTACAAAAAGAAGTGTTGGGGCCAAAATGCCCTGTAGAACCAAATAGTCTTCGACAAATGAGCATCTGATGATGCATCTCTTCATGGCACATGGAGTTGACCCCCTAGTTGGAGAGGCGGTCAACATGTGTATGATGTCCAATATCAAGATGAAAATATGTCTACAGTGCCTTGAAAGGCATGTGAAGTATAGTAAATGTATCTTAGAGTGTGTTGCCGTCCTTATACACACTTGCAAACGTGAGCTAAGTCCTGCTCACTTAGTGTGTCCTCGGAGGCACAATGCCTAAGTTCAAAGTCCACGCTATCACTTTGACTTGAACCTCTTCCGTCTAGGCTAACTCCTAGGGAAGCCAATGGGGGTAGACCCTAGTTACTAGATGAGATTAACGTTTATTTTCTAGGAGTTGGTTTTAATTGTTTAAATGGTTAAGGGGAATCTAGCCTATGATGTTAAGCAGTAAGTGCAGAGATGCAACAATTAAGTATGGCAGTCAAAACCTTTTCCTAGGAGAACTAAGACTAGTGCCTAAGATTGGGCAAGGGGTCAACTAAGTTAAGGGGAGATTCGTTATAAGATAATTACAAGATTACAATTGTTACAACTAGATACAAAGATACAAAAAGAATATCTAAGTTATACAAAGTTAATATGAACTAGATACAATGGATATAAGACAATATACAGATACTAACAAATTGCTTGCATGTGCAGGAAATGAAGATATTCAAGATAAGATAATCATTCAACACATCAAGCCAAGCATGCTCACAATAGATCTTGCTCTATTGGACTGCTTATCAATGGCATAAAGACGCAAATCACTCAAGACCTAGTCAAGAGAGTGCCTCCAGGTGGATGCGCAACTTCTTGAAGGATCACACCACGAATACAGGAACAACAATATAGATGAAATGATTGAAAAGTAAAGTGTTCCAGATGATAGATGTAACCACTTAGATAATTATTCCACAACACATAAAATGACTTGCATGTAAAAGTAGAGATAATGAGATTCGTGTGCTTGCAAGTATAAATGTAAATTGCTGATGTTGTAGACCAAGGATTAAGTTAGGTGGTCAAGTGAGATTTATTTTAATCCTATCTAAGTGTCAACCCAATACTTTCCTCCCCCAATTACCAAGTGACTGCTGGGTGCTCAAGAAGTTAGGCAACGAGGCTCACCCTAGCTCCACAGGTTAGCCCTAAGATCAGAGTACTTCCGAAAAGGACGTCGTGCGCCGTGAGACCGTCCCCGACCTAGCACCTTCCGTTGCCTTCCTCCGACCCCGTTTTAAATGGTGAAGATGGTTGGTAATGGTGTCCTATTAAGTCTAATAAATTAATTATTAAACCTATGAGCTAAGTGTGAAGTGTGTTTGAGTGCTTGTAGCTTGCTCAAAGTGCCGAAACTGAAAACGAAAATTGTGAAGGCTGAAGCCTTTAAATGATGAGATTGCAAGTTAAATTCTTAAGTGAGATTATTGCATGTGAAACATAAAGAAATAACTTGCGGAATTGTAAATGATGATTACTTTTAAAACTTTAAGAAACCCAAGTTTGCATGCACTTGTGTAAGATAAAGATTAAAGAAACTGTAACTTGCATGCAACGGAAAATAAAGATTTAATCTAAGCCTCCACGAGCTCTGAGCTAGCAATTAGGTGTGAGATCTACTCTAGATTATTTTAACTTTAGGTATGCATGAAGATATCACAACTAATTAGCTAAACTATGAAGTAAAGACAGGAAGAAAATCTAACGAAAGCATGGAAAGTAAAGACTGAAATAAAATAATGCAAGCAACTTGGGTACACTCCTTTGGGTTTGCTTACAAGTTACAACGTTTTGGATTGAAAGAAGAATAAGAGAAATGTTACCACTTTTGAAAGGAGGTATTTGGATGTGTGTTGTGATTGAAATCGGGCAGCATGCACCCTTAACCTGACGAGAACCTGCAAAAATCAGCAAGCTATTGTTTGCTGATTTGTGCTGCAACACACTCACACATGTTAAGGAAATTTTCTGTTTTTCAATAGAAGTTTCCTGCATGTAAAAACCAGAAATAAATTTGAATTTATTGACCTATCTAAGCAAGTTAGCACCCAAAATCTGAAGATGAAAAGAAGAGAAAGATGAACAAAAATAACTTGTGAAGTTTTAGTGGATGATAAGGGTAGATTCGTGCTTGAACCTATCCCAACAACTCCTTTTCAAGGTAACCTGTAAACTTCAATAAACTGTGAGATCAAGTAGATAAAGGACTGCATGCATGAATAATACAACAAAGTTAGTATTATAAATGAATACAATGCATGTAGGCTAGCAATCATAAATTTACTAAACCCAACTAAACAAACAAAGTTTTACTTAAGCAATACTACTCAATGATCACAATAATATTCAAATAAAAACAGTATCACCTTGCAATACAGTAGAAGTCTGCACAAAGTCAAGTGTTCCACATTTCCTCCAAAGCAATTTCTTTATTATCCAATGGAAGAGGTTGTAGCAACAAAGTTGCTCCAAGCTCTTCAAGAACTAGTGAACCAAAGTAAGAAGACAATGATAGAGAGAGAGAGGGAGATGGAGAATTTGGTAGCATAACAATACTGTAAAGAATGGTGTGGTATGAGGGAGTGAGAGGTCTCTTAAATAGCTTGAGAAGCCAAAGAGACCCCTCTTGGATCTTTAACACTTGTCAAAAATCCAAGGGAGGAGAGTGACCAACCAATGAGGGCGTGAGCTTTTAGGTTGAGTGAGGAATGGCAAGTAAGGAGAGTGGGGGTGAGGTGGCCATCAAATGAAGGCACATTGGCTAAAGGAGAGGCCCACGCTTTTCCTTAAAGCAAATTCCACTTTAAAGTTGGATGTTTCCACTTTATTCCAAAGAGAAAGGCGCAAGTTCTAAAAGAAAGCGTGAGGGATGAGAAGGAAAGCACATGCTTTGAGGAAGGTGTGTGGGGGAGTGTGGATGGCACACTCCAAGTGGGACGTGTGAGCCAAAGGAAGGGTGCAAGTGTGACAGGAGGGACCCACTGTTAGAATATAGAGGATTGTGCTCGTTTAACCATTGACGATACCCTCGTCACCCAACCACAGGCCTTAAGCCACCCTCCAA
>SNQJ01S0048585.1:106613-124369 GCA_010110895.2 Picea sitchensis
TAATGTAAGAGACTGATTGTTTCGCACATGTCTTCGGTTGACTGATAACTGGTCATGCCTTGATCCAAAACTTCAACTGCATCTTTTCTCTCTTCTGAGAAAGTCAATAGGTGCGCTGAGTTAGGGCGCATCTAGATATCTTCTCCTTGAGCAAGATGCTCCATCACAAGGTGCCGTATTTGAGAATTAGGGTTTCTGCAACTGCTACTGCTAGTAACCCTAGCTGCAGTTCTTTGGAAGCTGCTCTTGCTAGTAACCCTAGCGACAGTTCCTCAATGAGCTCAATACCTAGTAGTTATGTTTCCTTCCAGTGTTTTAGGCTGACTGAAGGGGTGTGGGCCCATAACCTGTTAGAATATAGAGGATTGTGCTCGTTTAACCATTGACGATACCCTCGTCACCCAACCACAGGCCTTAAGCCACCCTCCGGGCACCTTGACCTTGACCGAGAAGAGAATTCTGGCTGCAATCAATAGCCAAGAGAGGCTAAATGCACCAAGCAAAAGAATAGAAACAAAACTGAACAGATGATCCCACCCAGAAGCTAGCGCACCACTTTCCAGCTCTCCCAGAAAACTTGCGCACCAAACTGCTGCTGCCTGCAACTGCCTGCGCAGATATTGCTCTCACTGCAACTGCTGGAATGACAAATAATGAAACTGGCGCCCTGTATTTATAGTGGACTGGCCAGTCTAACTAGGGCCGACCTGGCCAGTCTAACTGGGCCGACTTCTCCTTCTGGGCATCAATAAATCCAATATAAATATATTGGTTCAGCCAACAACTTGTCTAGGGTTTCCTTCAATTCTTTGCTTCCTTCCGGAGGATTCTAGTCTCGTCATAGGTCATAATAGAGGTTCATACCTCCCGAAGCTACCATAATATTAACACCCACGACCTTCACTAAAGTGATTTTCCAATTTTTAAATGAGGTGGGGGCACATTCTTCAATGGGGCGCAAATCTCAAGGGGGTTTAATTAAATGAGTGAGTTAGGAAATGGGTAAAGGTTAGGAATAGGTTGGGATGGGGTAGGATAGTCTCTCTCAATCATATGTCACCTTTACTTTACCTCGTTTGATCATTTATTACAAAATTGACATTTTCCCATGTCTTGTGTTTAACAATTAAAATTGCTTTAATCTGACTAAGACTCCTAAGTGGACAAAACCCTAGCAAAACTTGTCCGACTGAGTTGAAACTTGGTCCAAGGGTGTAGGGGGTCTCTTTCCATTTCTTTTGAGTACAAATACCCCTATCAAAAAGCCCAGGGACCTAGCTTTTACGTTATTTCATCAGAATTAATTAATTAATTAAAATCCCAACCTTAGGAAATTTTAATTAATTAAAAAAACCCTATCTAGACTCGATAAAAAATCACGAAACTTTTTGTGGTGTCTTACATGGTCATTTACATCATTCCTAAACACTAACTACTAGAGGATGCCTTCATTAGAACACCTTTCACCACTTTGGAGGATTTATTGCTAGTGGGAGTGGAAAACTCAAGAGAAATTAATAAGGCTGGTTAGGTGAGATTAAAATCCCGAGGATAAAAAACACTCAGTGAAAGGAACTCTCCTAACGAAGAAATCCTAAGGTAACTGACCTAACTATGATCCATGCTGACCTATTACATTATTGACCCACATAGGGGTGCGAAAATCCCGCTTACAAAAACTGTGTGCTGGAGCAAAAATTGCCCTATAGAACCAAAAAGTCTTCGACATGTTTGCATCTGATGATGCATATCTTCATGGTACATGAAGTTGACCCCTTAGTTGAATAGGCGGTCAACAGAGTGCCAATATCCAAAATGACACTACTACTGCCAAACTATTGATTATGATCGCTTATTATAAGAAACATAGAAAAACATAGAAGCCAAAATAAAACATCTACATCTTTTCAAAAATATTTACTCAAATTACATGAGGTTACTTGTGCACACTGTTACCCCCTCACCTAGGGGTAACTAGAGGAGATCACGTCTCATGGCCCACAATGAAGATAGTGATCTCGATGATGATTATGATGATCAATATTCTCATAGGAAGGAACCCATCGCCCCTTTAGATGCCTCTCTCCTCATTAGTACAACTCATCCCACCTAATCAACATGGTTCATTGGAAGCTGGTGGTCCAACACATTATGAGATACACTAGTCCTATTTTCATATAAAGTGTCACATTTAATGCATTTGACATGTGAGTGAGGATCATGGGTTGAAGTTGGATAATGAATCATAAGCTTAGAAGTTATGTTCTTTGTCTTGTTTCACCTTGGTGGCCATCTTAAGTATCCTAGTCCCATGTTGTCACTCTTGGGGAATAGGGGTACTGTTATCCCCAAATCCTAGGGATAACTAAGGAGATGATGTCTCAAGGCCCTCAGGTTGCAGACATGGAGTATCGAGAGACAACATTGAAGATTTTCCAGGTCCTAACAAGCTGCCAACTAGGTCTATCTTCGACCTCAAGTTGGCTCTAAGTTTCAACTATCAAGCAAGGTTTTGTTGTTACTGTTTAGGAACTTCTTTGCTGTTTTGTTACGGTTACATAGGCCATTTAGGTGCTCTAGCATGTAGTTTTTGTCACCAAGATGTTAGCACATGCATACCAAAATATATGTAACACACCTAGAGATCTTTACCGCTGAAAATACTGCTATTCTAAACACTAACATACATGAAAATGAACACAGGTATTTTTGGTCAACATGACCTTGGATAAAACCCCCTCGGGGAAAACCAGTTTGGAATATGAGTGTATATATGTGGAGAATAGAAGGTGGAATACAAAAAGTACAATAAACATAAGAACCTGATACAATAGCAGTTTGAATCAAGCTGCAACACAAGCCCAACTGAAGAAGATGTGCCCTAGGATGGTGCACCCTCTTCACAATGCTATCTAGACCACTAAACTGAAGCGCGCTGCTGAATGAAAGCTCCAATGGAGAAACCCTCCCACAGTACTCTGATACTGAGCTGTAGCTATCCACTGAAGCTGACCTCACTGCAATCTGAGCTCTGAAAGTCCTCCCTGCTGTCAGTGCGCCCTCCTCACCAAGTGCGCCCTCCTCCAAGCAAGATCTACTCCAACAAATAAATGAGGGTCTAAGCTATGTGGCTGCCTCCATGGATAGAAGCGCCCAAGATTTCCTCAACTCTAGCCTCCAACCTCATCCTCATGCTCTCTCTCAAACTCTCCAAGTGAACAAATGAGTGAATGAGCTCTCCTTTGCCGTTTGCGCCCCTCTTGAACCTCCATAAGGAAACCTAAAATATGGACGGATGAGATCATCCATCTCATGTCCAATCAAAGGTTGAGATCATCCCATAATAATCTCACTCTCAAACCCACTTTGGGTTAAGTTCCCTAAGTTCACTTTATGTCTCCCAATTCACCCACAAAGTGCATTAATAGTCATTTAGGCTAAAATGACCAAATTTCACTTTTGACTTAAATCTCCTAAGTCAAGTGAAATTAGACATAAAGTACAAGGCACAAAGTACATAGTACTTCCCACATGTGTTTAGGAGCTCATAGCTATCTAACTGTGCAATTATATACAAGCTTTCTCTTCTTGTTTTATAAACTGTAGGTTACTCTGCAGATGGGTTATTTAGGCAATGTCTATAACAACCACCTATGCTTCATTAAGTTATGATTTTTAATTACTTTCTGTAGGTCTGCATAAGTTATTAACTTTGTATAGAATACTTCCAATATCAGAGTGATAGGACAAGAGTTGATTTCAAATCTCTTTTGCACAATGTTTTAAACTGTATTAGTTATAAGAACATGTATTGATATTTTCGTAATGGCAAAGCTCTCCGTAGACTGTCTTATTCATACTCTGCATATCGCTGTGGAAATTAGCATCGAATTGATTCCTCTTGAATTATCAGTAGTGTTAAGATGCCACCGTGACATACTTTGCCACCGTAGACATAACCATTACATTTGAATATTATCACGGTACTCTCTACTTTCAATCAGTCAGACTAGTGTAAATGATATGGTAGAATAGAAGGAATTGCGAGTCTTTGAATACATATTTTAAGAATAGAGTTCACTGTAAAGAATTGCTTTGGAAAGATAGTTTGCTTTATGAGTTCACTGCCCATAATCAAAGATTGTTTTTGAAGAAAGATAGTTTGCTTTTATTCAAGATTTGTTCACTTAGAATAAGATTTGTTCACTTTGTGGATTACTCTGTACATTTGAAGTAAAACTTACTGTCTAAACAGAGTTCAACTTGTGCATAATATTTTTAGAATTGTAAATAAAGCACCAGTCCTTAGGATAAACTTTCCTTTTGCCTAACTAGATTCACTTTCCAAACATCACAAGTAGCTAATCCTCACTCTACCTTGACTCATACTGTGTCACAACTCTAAGTCTACTTACCCTGGTCGATAATTTAATTGAGGGAAATTAAGGCATATAGTTTACCCATCATTTTTGGTGCCGTTGCCGGGGAGTTGTCCAAAGGTAGAAAACAATTAGGAAGCAAATTATTTCTGAGTATTAGTGCTAGTTTGGTGGCGGGGGAATGCTAAGACGAGAGGTAAGAACCTACACATTTGTTATAGCAGGTTCCCCCAAACCCAATGGTAGTTTTCGTTTTGTTTTGCTTTCATGAACAAACCTAGGGATCCAAAAGGTAGATATATTAAAACCAATCCAAAACTTCCAGCCAAAGTCCCTTCTAATCTTTTTGGAGGAAGAAATACTCCATCTATAAACTTTGCAGAACGGTACCAGAAAATACAAGTAGGAGATAGCTCAAACCAGAAAGCTAAAAAAGTTTCGGAAGGGGCAAAAACTGAGGAAACTATAGAAAAAAAAATTGAGACATCAATAATAGAAGGACAGGAGGTAAAACCACTCGAACCTTCTGATTTCTCATCATCAAAACCAACCAACACAACATTTGTATTTCTACCTCCATCAGGGGATTCAAACTTTATAGATATCATTGACCATGAATAGGTGAATGATCTCTTTGGAGGTTCAACAAATTTAGTTGTGTCACAAGTTGAAACGACCACCCCTGAACCAATAGTTTCAATAGGCTCAAGCGAAGTCCCTCAAAACCAAATAGCAGATAACTTTTCCTACCAGAGAAATATCTCTCCTGAAAAAGAACGTTGGGACACCTCATTACCTCCAAGAATAAAACCACTAAGGTATTCTCTTTTTGGGAATCAGATCAGTATGGATGGACATGAGGATCATGATCATGTGAGAAATGATGAGGGAGAAGAAGTAGGAAACTAGACATAAACCACTTTTGGGTTTCCAATTTTGGATACCACACAAGATGTTAATATGAAGAACATTCCACTTTCTGCACTACCTACCTTTTATGGCAAGAGTAGTGAGGATCCAGACACCTTGATGTTTGAGTTTGACATCTTGTGCATAATTTATAACTACTTGCAAGATGCTCAAAAATTAAAACTATTTCCTTCCACTCTTAAAGATTCTGCACTTAGATGGTTCATGGGGTTTAAGAGAGTCTAGTATCAGATCTTGGGAAGATATGAAGACCATATTCCTTAAAAAATACCAAGACTATTGCAAATCTAAAGATTCTCGGAATGCTATCTTTAAAATTCAATAATTAGAAGACGAGAGTCTTGAAGATTACATGGAACGGTTCGCCTATGTTTCACAAAAATCAAAATATAATGATCTTCCAGATGATGCAATAAGAACCCTTTTTCTTAAAGGAATCTCAGAAGAATATCTGAAACACTTAATCTTATGGCATCAGGGGATGTCTCTCGTAAACAATTTGCTGAGATTTGTGAGATGTGTAGAAATTACTCGAGAAGTAGGGCTAAAACCGGAAAGGGTGTTCAAGATCCCTATAGTAGAAACTCAAAAGGAGTTAGTTTTGGTGGGGTTACGAGGATGGAAATAGGAAACCTGTTAGAAAACTTTAAAACTGATATATTAAGTACAATAGGTTCCCAATTGGACACTTTAAAGATTAAGAAGAAACAAGAGGAAGAGAATGCCGCGATGTGCATATTTTGTCCAAGGTGCAAGAGGAAGCATTCCTCAAGGGAATACCCATTAGACAACATTTCAGTCTGTGGCTTTTGTACTGAAGATCATCCATCTGAATAATGCCCATCACTGTCGGGGTATTAGCCATTTATAAAAGTGGGGATCCTGGGGAATCTCCTTATGCACCTAGGAGGCCATGGAAGCCCAGGAGTTAGCCTATGTACCAAGACCCACCACCTCAAGCTCCAGCTTATTACCGACAACCACAACAGTGGAACTTACCAAATTAGCAAAGCTGGTCTACATAGTATTCTACACACCATCCTTTGTTACAAGGATGGAGGGGAGGACATACCCAGGGAAGCACTCAAATTCCACCTGTTCCTATGCCCACTCATTCTTATCTACAATTTCCACAAATTATTCAACAACTTTTGCTAGGTTTTGTCCCTCCACCTTTACCGCCTATTCCACAACAACCTCAGCAATTTCAAAATGCAAATTCTCCAAGACCAACTTTATTACCAGCACAACTGGTGCCTAACCCTAACAATAAACCAACTCAACCTCTTCATAATGTTGAGTTGCAAACTTTTCTGACATATTTTATTTCTCATGTTCCATTACATAAGATTCATCTAAGGTCAGGGAAAGTTTTGGATAAATAAAAACCTTCAGTAATCATCCGTGAGGAAAACGAAGATGAAATTCCTGATCAATCAACGAATGACACTAAATGGGAAGATGTTATTATTCCTAAAGATCAAGAACAAAAGTCTCCCCAAAGTGACTCCTTGCAAACTACAATAGTCCCGCCCTATCCGGAGAGATTAGCCATCGAAAAACCAATGATTCGGCCAAAATTCGACATTATAATTGAATTAAAAAATTTCTGTGTCAGAATCCCCCTGTTACAAGCAATAAAAGGTATCCCTATCTATAGTAAAGTAATTAAGGAATTGTGTATCAAAAAGCCAGGTAGAAAACAAAAAGATCCTCCCATAGTACATTTGGTAGGAGAGTTGTCTGAATACATATCAGAGCAGCCTAGGGTCACGAAGTATGCAAACCCAGGGAATCCAGTAGTAACGATAACTATTAATAAGATCCCCATTGGAAATACGCTCATAGACGTAGGGGCAACCATTAATGTTATGATTGTCATTACCTTGGAAGAATTACAGTTGAAACACTTCCTTCGACCTACCCCAACTATTTTAGAGTTGGCAGATAAAATGAAAGTTATACCTGAGGGGATATTAGATGATATCATAGTCACATTAGCATCCTGGGAATATCCGGTAGACTTCCTTGTCATTCATTCAAAGGATCCTGCTAAAGGCCATCCCGTTATTTTGGGAAGACCTTGGTTGGCTACAACCAATGCATTTATCGGTTGTCGAGAAGGTGAAATGACCATCTCTAATGGGGTTTCTATGAAGAAACTTACCATATATCCACCAACTCAACTTGTTACAGAAAATCTATGGTAGTTAGAATGTCCATATGAGAATGAAAGCTGGGAAGAACCCATATTGCCTAGTGATCACTCCTGGGCACTTCAAGAGTAAACGACAGAAAATGTGTTAAATCAATTCATTTTGCAATCACATGTGTTGATTTTCCTCAATCTTTCCCTCAATTTGATTATGTGTTTGGTGAAGGATTTCAAGAATAGTTCTATCCATCAACTCTTTCTTCAACATCTTTTATCTTTGAAATAGATGAATCTGCCATATCCTATACCATGCCTTATGAGATTAGTTCTGGCAAATTCCTACATATCAATTCAGGACTAGATGCAGATCAACAAGAACAATTAGTGAATGTCCTTAAAGACCAATCAGGAGCATTTGCCTAGGAATATACCGATATGCGGGGTATACACCCTGACACATGCATCCATCATATCTATACCCAGGCAGAAGTAACACCTGTGAGGCAACCCAGAGAAGGATGAATCCCGCTCTAAAAGATATAGTGAAGGAGGAAATACATAAACTATTGAATGTTGGTTTTATTTACCCAATTTCTGACAGTAAATGGGTATCCCCACTTGCAGTCGTTCCAAAGAAAGTAACTAGAAAATGGAGAATCTCTGTTGACCTCCGGGAACCTAATAAAGCCACACTTAAGGATTATTTCCCTCTTCCATTCATTGACCAAGTCCTGGATACTTTGTCTGGGAAGAGATACTTTTCCTTCCTTGATGGATATAGTGGATACAATCAAATTCTCATAGCACCTAAGGAACAGGACAAGACTACTTTCACTTGTCCTTGGGGCACTTATGCTTATAGGGTCCTACCATTTGGTCTGTGTAACGCTCCTACGACATTCCAGCGAGCAATATTAGGAATATTTGCTGATCTTATTCATGACTGTGTGGAAGTGTATATGGATGATTTTACAGTATATGGTAATACTTTTCAAGAAGCCCTAGATAACCTGAGGAAAGTTCTCATTAGATGTTAAGAGATGAATTTATCCTTAAGTCATGAGAAGTGTAAAATGTTATTGACTGAAGGAGTAGTATTAGGGCATCATGTTTCATCCAAAGGAATTAAAGTGGATCGTGCTAAGATAGAGGTAATTGTCAAACTTCCACCTCCAAAGACTCCAAAGGAAGTGAGAAGCTTTCTTGGACATGCCGGTTACTACCGACGATTTATTGAAAATTTTACGAAAATTGCCGCACCAATGTTTGGATTGCTCACAAAAGATGTTGACTTTATTTGGACCGACCATTGTCAAAATGCCTTTGAAACTTTAAAAGCTAAATTATCCGTGGCACCAATTGGGCCCTTCCATTCCATATATCTACTGATGCCTCCGATACTGCAATCTATACCCAATCTAAGAGAGTGAGCCCCCGATCTATACTATTATACTGGATTTGAATGAAAAATATTTTAACATTACATCCAACCTCCAAAATAGGCAGTAGCATACCTAGAAAAAGACAAGAACCAATGGATTGACCTCTTAACCTTCACTACAAGTAGCTCTTCCAACAAAACCGTGACAGACCGCCCACTGAATGACATTATGACCCCATATTCATAGCTTAGAAATTAATATTTTAAACTAGAATATTTGACAACACAATACCATCACTGTACCTTCATGATTACGCAAATTTGAGAGATCATTCCCCTTTGCCAAGTACCAAGGTGCAAATCTAGATGATGCGACCAAAAGAGCTCTCAACAATTGCTGAAAGCATCCCACCAACCATTCTAGAAAACATTCAACCACGGGTTCATGCAACAATCTTTCTTCCTCACCATCGTTGGCCAAAAAAGGGAGGAATCAGGATGTAGATCGCCACCGTGGTAATCCTGCTTGTTGGCAACATTCGTAGTGCCAATGAGTAAAATCCAGCAAAACTAAATGCATGAAACTAAATAAACACAAATCACACGAAATGCAGCTAACAAGATCCAAATCTATTTTATTACTAAACACATCAAATAAAAAACCAACTTCAAGCGCTTCCCTTGTGAATGACAATCAAGGGAGCGAAATCTCTCGAGTTATCCAACTCTCTCCTCAATGATACAATGAATAACGATGCATCTCTGTTCAAAACCCTAATATATTTTTAAGGAATAAGCCATATCCCTATTTTTTTAACGTAATTGGGAAGGCCCATAGGTCTCAAGGGTTAGAACCAATGCTCTGATACCATATGTAATGGCCCTAAATTCTAATTACACAGATAAACACGACAATCTCACAACGATTATCTAATAAGGTAAAGATATACTACTCAAGATTACATAATTTATAAGGAGTATGTGTGATTAACTTACCTGAAAGTTAAAGGAATTAACTTACCTGTGACTCTCCAATACTTGATTCAACATGTCGCAATAGAGTGTGGGGGATGACTCTCCTCCCAACCAACCCCTCAATCATCATCACTGAGATCCCCTGAACCCTCGATCCAATTACTATGCCAACTTTTCTTAGACTTCTCCTCAAATTGCCTAAGCAAAAATAGATGATCTTTTCTCCTTCTCCGTCCGTATATAGAATCCATCCATGGTAAAGAACTTGATCCCTAGGATCCATTTGTCATTATGTAATTCTTTCTTCATCTTATTTAAGGGTTTTTCCCTAAATTACTCTTACTTATTTTACCCTTTTCTTTTATTACCCAAATATTTATTAATAAACACTTTTTATGATCCCTTTATGATAATTATTATACTTCTTTATTAATATTATTATTTATTTAATAATAATATAGGGCATGGCAGGTGGGAGGGCTAATTAGGCCCTTTACCTAGGTAAGCCCGTGTTGTTGATGAGGATCAATAACCTGCATCCACTGCATCCCTTGGTATCATTCATCTTATATTGTAAGACACTCTACTAGTTGAAAACCAAAATGTAGCAAAAGTTAATTTTGATTGAATGTTTTTCATCGATGAACACTTAGTTATGATGCTATGTACATGTTTCTTGAAATCACATGCATACTGTCTGTAGTTTAGAGCAATATCAGGTTTGAATACCTACACCTATTATCAGTATACAGCAATCTTCAAAGTTTTGCATGCTGGAACATTGGAGGTCCAAAAAATTAAAAGTACTTTAACTAAAGGTTATTTCTTAGGAACTTGCCCAAGAGTTTCATTTCCTTCATTATTTTTCTCTTGTTGTAAGGAAGTTTTGTTTATTGCTGTGCTGAAATTAAAAGTGATGATAACATTGTAATTTTCAAATAAAGTAGTTGTGTTTGTTGGTATTGGCAGCTATTGTAGCTCAAAAGGGCAGTGATGCATGGTGGTACATGAACACCGAGGAACTTCTCCCTGATAAATATCGCGGTGAAGCAGGAAAATATAAAAAAGGCACTGACACAATGGATGTTTGGTTTGATTCTGGTGTGTATATTATTCATAGATATCCTTGTCCAATGATAATGTAGGAAAACCTGTTATGTGTGTATTATGTTACCTTTTGACTCTAAAACTTCTTTTGTTAATAGTAACATGCTTTTCAGATGATCCCAGATGTTCTAGCCGACTAGGAAAAATGGTTGAAGTTTCATAATAGATGCTTAACAAGAAGATCAAGATTGAATACATGGTAATCTGGATATAGCTTTTCTGTGGATAGTGAATTCATTCATACGTAAGTTGGCATTTAAATCCAGACACCAGTTAATGATGGTGATATGTGATTTGGGAAGTTGGTGTCTTTATCATGCTTAAGATAGCTGGTATACATATAATGTTTTAAAATTGCATTCTTGTAATTGATCTTAATCTGGTTCCTGCAATTTCTCTAGGGGTTTTCTATAAGAGACTGGTTTCTTTCCCCGACAAACATCATAGAGGAACAATCATTATAGCTATTCGTACAGTGTCAAATTTGACAAAAAACTTCTCCTTCATATTCCATTTCTCATAACACAAATTGCGCTTGATGTTTTAAATGGAAGTGTGGACTTAGACAAAAGAGTCCATATAACATTACTATGGGCTTAGTAAGACAAAAAAGGGACAGCAGCTAAAATCCAAGATTATTGCATGATCGTATGGAGATCTTGAAGGAGTGTCCCCAGAGTTGTGAGTGCACAAAGATGGAATGGATCAGCAGAGTGAAACCTATAAAGAGGAGACTAGCTGATGGGATTATGTTTAAAGTCACTACCAATGAATGGGTATCCCCCATAGTAATAAGTCCCATAAAACATGACAGATCATAGATTTGTGTTGACTTTAGAAGTATCATTGTTGTAACAAAATAAGATCGTTTTCTTATTCCATTCTTTGATTCCATCCTAGAAGAGGTGGTTGGGCATGGTATTTACTCTTTTGTAGGTCTTCTTTCAGGCCATAATTTGATCAGTATTATTGAGGAGGATAACCTTAAGATTGTTTTTGTAATGGAAGATATCTTTGCATAGAAAGATGCCCTTTGGATTCTGTAATGATTTAGTTATTGTTACCATGCAATCTAGCACCTTAGTTCAAAGCCTTCACAAGGTGCCAAGACTGGTGGAACATCGGAAGATGTCACCACTGTCACCTAGGCAACAACTTCCCTCGTCCTAGTGAAGGATATATCCAACACAAGTGGGGCTTCCCTAGTAGCTTCAAGGAATTCTAAGGCAAGACACAATCAAGTCTAAGGCCTCCTCTTTAGCTACCCAATATTACCACCAATGGAAGATATCAAACAAGATAAGGATAAGGTGGTTACTCAAAGTAAATTCCAAATTTGGTTTAAAGTGTTCTAATTTTGATTTAGGGGATTTATCAAGCAGCAATCTCTTGCAAAACAATCCCCAAGCCACTCAAATATGAAAATTTCCAATGGTTGTTGTAAACTTGTATATAAGATAGGAAATCACAGCAGGAAACAAGTTATAACAACAATACAATTTAGCCTTGAAAATGAGTTATAAACCAGCAGAGAATAAGGTTAAAATGATGAATAAATCTAGGGTTTGATTAACTTTTAAAATTTGAAAATTACAAGAGATATAACAGCCAACTAAAACAAGACATCTAGCCCTAATTATGCAACAATATAAATCAACAATGCAAATTTTATGCAATAAAATGATTTTAGGTCAACCATGGAAGAAAACCCTAGGATTTTAGGTCAAGAATATGCAAGAAAACCCTTGAAATTTGGGTCAAAAATATGCATTAAAACCCAAGACATCTACAGTTTTTGATGGCTAAAAATTAAATTTAAGATAAATGACACCCTAAATTTATCCTAAAACATAAAATAAAATTTAAATTTATAAAATATGGTTGACTAAAAGGGAGAAGACTAGTGCCAACTATATTTTTTTTGGGCATATGGGATCAATTAAGGACTCCCTTGAAGAGATGTAAGTGGATCTAGGGTGATATCTAGTTTTGTCCACTACAAACTGTAGAAGATCCTTCTAGTACCTTACTAAAACTTCAAGATGATTCAAGGGAAGGTACTCCACTAGTAACCTTCCAAAAGGTTTGAAAATAAGGGTTTGTTCAAGAAGAAACCAAGAGAATGCACCACCATCACTAGAGAAGTACAATTACACTTGCTTCCATTTGTAAAGAAAACCACAATATAAAGTAAGGCCACTTACTCAAGAAATCTTTCATCTAGCAAAACCCTAGTAATGAACATCCATGAAGAAGTAAAGCTATCCACAAAACACCATCCTCAAGAAGTCACTCTAACTAGCCATCCATAGCGATTTTAGAGAAGAGAGAAGAATAGTAGACAAGTAGTAATAATTTTCCACAAGTAGCAGTTATTTACAAGTTAGAAGAGCCTCTCTTATTTATATGAGAGATCAAGCACCCTTCTGATCCATCTAAAGCCCTAAAAACATATAATAATGCCTTTATCTCTCACAAACAATAGAGATAAGGTAACAAAACATAAAATATCCATGATACGAAGTGGATAGGTCACTAAGACCCTCAACGATGCCTCGAAGATGAAGTAACTATGCTCTAATGCCAAATTGTCCCTCATAAATGCATGCTTGAGGCCACATGTGTGACATGAATGACCTCATTAAGCGGACGACTCACTTCAAAGTGATGTGTAGGGGACTCAAAAAGTAAAATGTTCCTTCCAAGAGGTGCAATGTTTCATCTCCAAGTGACATATCATCCCCAAAAGGTGTGGCGTCTCATCAAAAGGTGCAATATCATGTAAAGGTGCACCGTCCCATCAAGAGGTGTTAAATCATACCCCATGGGGGCTAGGGTGTCTTATCAAAGGAACCATGTCGTCATAAGGCTCAACTGTTGATGTTTGTAGCATCAGACAAGTACTTCTACATAGGTCTAAGTGTCTAGACGTGTGGAAGTCGTCCAAAAGCTTCTACCTTAGTAATTCACTTTAATTAAATGAATTATTAAAGTAAAGTTCTTTTATTAATTAATTGATTTAATTTAATGAATTGCTAAGGTTATTAGCATTAGTGAATTAAATGAATCTTAGCCATTGATCTCAAGTGAGGTGAGATCTAATCTCAATCGTCAATAACTTTGGATATTAGAGTTATGTTTGATTCAGTCATAACTCAATATAATAAAAGGAAGGCTAGGAGAAGGAGAAACACACAAGCATATAGGACCAAAGAAGGACTTTTTCTCATGTGCTTGAGTCATCCACTTAGGAACAAAGGACATTTTCTCAAGTGCTTGAGTCACGAAGGAATGTGATTCAAGGGGATCTTGGATAGGTGAAAAAGGACTTTCATCTAGAGATCAATTCCAAAGGAGGAAAGTGCAAGTAGTGTAGCAAGAGGAGAAAACCTAACAACCATAAATTAAAGGACAGATTTCTGGGTAGTCCAACAGTAGTAGCATGTATAGATGCAAGTACAAGGCGTACAGATCTGCGGAGCAACGCCGTACAGGTAGTATTGGCTATGTGTGTACACGCTGTACAAGTCGTACAAGGCACATATGTATGCACCGTACACGTCGTGTACGTATGCGCAGACAAGAATACAAGGGCACACATGTATGCGCAGGAAAGACTGACTGGCCGCCTACATACATGCTGCATAGGCTGGACAGGGTGTGTATAGTTTATACAGGGCCATGCAGGGAAAGATCAACATAGGGTTTCCTCAGGGCCAAAGTTGCTAGGTTTGTTGTAGCTTGTATTTTCCTTAGTGGGTCTGTTATCGCACAAGTTGTATGTTGGGAAAAGTCTGACCCAAACCACAAGAGGGCGACAACTAAGAGAACACCTACCCACTGTCACCTCAAATAGGTATTCCTGTCACCTTAGAGGTGAAGTGATCACCTCAAGGGGGGAATCCCAGGTGACCCTAAGGGGAAATGAAGCAAAGAGTGAGAGTATGGAAGTGAGGCCCCTATAGGTCAATGATGGAAGGTAAGAAGGGATTGAAAGAGTCTCATGGATGAAGGAAGATGTGCCACAATGTAGGAGACCTGCCATTGATAGTTGTACCTGCTTGAGACACAAGAAAAACTGAGATACAAGCCCAATAATCTTATTGGACAAGAAAGTAAATCTTGCTGTCCTGGTTAGCAGCAGTATATGAAGATACAAATCAGCAAATAAATGTCAACAATAGCTGCTAAACAAATGCCAAAAGTCAATATAATAATACAAGAGCTAATCTAGGTATAACTAGTACAACTCAAGATTGAAAGAGCAAGACTTTAGCATAAATGTAAGGCTGTTATAAACAAGTGTTGCAAAGATATTTTATCAGCCTTATGGCTGTAGAAAACAGCTTGTTACAACAGAGAAATCAGCCACCAAAAATTGCAAGTAATCGACCCAAAAAGTGTGCTAGGACTAGTAGATTGTGTTATCCCCATTTTGTGGGATAACTAAGGAGATCATGTCTCGAGGCCCTCAGGTTGTAGATATGGAATGCCGAGAGACTACATGACCAACAATGTCCACTTGCACATGCGAAAGCCCACTCTATCACCACATTCTAATCCATTTTCAACGCATCCACCACACCAACTAGCTTCTGGAAGGAAAATGGGTCTTGCTCCATGCAGTACAAGTCAGGTATTATGACAGGTAATCACCCTAATATTTAAGGTATTTAAGCATTTTGTATTTAAGCTAGTTTTGATTATAGAGCGCCTGCTTGGACATTATGCTTTTGACCTTGTTTCACCTTGGCGAGTGTCATAGATTTCCTAGCAAGTGGCCAACCTTTGGGGAAGGTTTGCAACTAGGGGTCCCTTGAAGGGTTATCGTACCATCCCCGACCATACTTACCGCTTTCTGCTCATTACCTTCCCATCATACTACCCTCTTCTAGGCCCTTTGACTTTAGTGACCCAAGAAGGGCATGTACCTCATTTCATGGGAAGAAAGGGTTGAGGGCCCAAAGGGATTGCTGTTGGCTAAAGAGATAAAATCCTAGATGTAGGCCTTCCAGATGCTTCGCCCAGGGATCTCCGAGAAAGCAATGAAATGCTTCTCTGTAAGGAATAGGGGACCCACAAGAAATAAATGACAATGAAAGCTTAGGTGGTTAGTTGGGGGATGGGAGGTCTCATCACGAGCCAACCTATCATGATCATGGGTATTTAGCAGTATGACATTACCATCATTTGGTCACCAAGCCAGGGTAGTGGCTCTCAGTTACACACTGTGAAAAATGGGGTCTCATCATGAGCCAACCTTCTCATTTCCGCAAGGTATTTGTGAATGACACTGTCATTATCTGGACACTACGCTAGGACAATGGCCTTCAACTCGTTCTTCAAAAAAATAATGAATGGCAAGAAGATGGGCTTGGAAAAAGTGCATCGCAAACGAAGGTGCCACACACCCTCTACAAAGGCACCCATAAATGAGATAATACGAGCCCTTGTATGTAATGAAAACTCATCGATCTATAAAGTCTAAACCCCTTCCATGTCATCATCCACTACATAACCTTGAAAGACCATCCTTGGGAGCATCCCCTACTTGAGGGCCTTGGTCTACGCAATAGGACCTTTATGACACCCCTCCCATACTTAAACTTGGTTAATTGTATAGGGTCTTTGAGAATTTGTTTGATTTGATGAGGTAGTTTTGATGCTCATGTTTAGGTGCCTTGCTTATTAGACGCGGTTTACATTTGTCATGATATCTTTGACTTGAGATCTTTGGAGGGCGTACCCTTTTCTTTTGCAGGACCTTGCTTGGTGGCCAGTTTTGGGAGGACAAGCCTAGCTTGGGCTTCTATGGGGCAAAGAGTCCATAGGTCGGATGTTGTAGGCCCGCACACCGAATCACAAAGATATGCCTTTGGAGTCTTACTTGACATCATGGAGGATCTTATCCAACCCCTAGTACCCCAACGTCTTTCCTAGGAGAGGCCAAACCTCATCTTTTGAGGGTTGATGTCATGCTTGAGGGGGTTTGGTGGTGATGGAGTGATTGCACATTGACACTTGGCATGTTTTCATCGGAGGAGGCATGGATTTTTCCTAGCACTTGATGAGGAGGCTCAAGGAGCCCCAACGACCTCCATCCTCTTCTCCAACGACTTGTTCAAAGTGCCAAGGCCCAAAACGTCCCCTAGAGGGGTGACATCGTCTTCATTTTAGGGTTTTTAATGTGTTAAAGTGAATTTTAAATGAATTATTTGGTTAAAGGGGTAAGATAAGGGTTGTTAACCCCTTATCTTATGTTTTACCCTTTTGAATGTGGACAAACTATGTTTTAAGACTTCTGTATAAATAGAGATCATGTGAATCTCATTTCATAACATAACTCTCCCATTGTGAGAATTACTTGGCTGAAATTTTCGCTACTCTTGGTGATTATGGTGTTTCTCTCTTGTGAAATGTCTTTTGGTTAACCAATGAGGAGGAGTGATGCGCAGCCCCTAAAGGCTTGCTCTCTTGACTCTTGGATGAATGTTGCATGGTAAACTAGGGTTTAATGCCTCATTTTCTTGGATTAGGTAAGGAAAAATATGCATATGCTATTTCTTTCTTGCTTATTTTGGCTATTGTTGGTGGAAACCCTAGGGAGGAGTATGTTAAATACACCGTCCATCACTGCTTCATCTCTTTTTGTTAAGATCATAGTTTTAAAAACCGAAACCGTTACTAGAACCGGTCGAGGGTCCAACCTGAACCGGAACCGGAACCGGTAATAAACCGGTCGAACCGGTTTCAATGAACCGTTTTTAAAAAAAATACATAAAATATTTAAATTTTAACGAAAAAAATATATTTTTAAGATTTTAAATCA